>JAUMHA010208045.1:0-15979 GCA_032359765.1 Saxidomus gigantea | reverse complement strand
GAAATTCCTAGTTAAAGTCTTGTGTGCCCTTAACTGTCAAAGTTTTGTTTTATTGGCAAGCACTAAAAAAGTCCAGCACACTGTCCTACCGACAGCTCTTGTTCAGCTCACCCGAGCATCTAAGAATAGCATTCTTGACCCCAAGTTTCACAAGTGATGGATGCCCACAAAAGAGGCGTCTTGCAGTCTGTGTCCTCTCCATGTGCTGGAGTTTTGCCTTGTAATTTTTAAATTCTACCATGCATGGCAGAGTTACCACGCATACAGTATTCCATAATATTTAAACTTATAAAGTGGGTCTTGCACGCTACAAGTCTTGGTTCTGCTGAACATATGTGCAAAGTCATTTTAAAATCCTTCAAAGCATGACAAAGTTACAGTCAGTACACACGTGTGATATATATCAAGGATTCTATTACTTTCAAACTCTTAATGTGACCTCGACTTTTGCGGTAGGATGTGGGTCTTGCATATGACACATCGTCTTGATGTGCTGAACATTTGTGCCAAGTTATTTTAAAATCCTTCAATGCATACAATGGTCAAGCACAATGAAAGAAAGTGCCGTGTACAATAACCATAGCTCTATCTTGACTAAAGTTTTTGTCCTTTGTTACTTTTCCTTGTCCAGAGCATAACTTGAAAACTACTGGTTTGAATTCAATACAATTTTATACAATGGCCAAGCACTATGAGAAGTGCAGTGTACAAGAACCATAACTCTATCTCATCTAAGAACAAGGTAATTACCAAGAACCATAACTCTTGTTAGTTTTTTATTAGGTATTCTGTTCCCAATCACTCCAGTTGACAAAGTGAGGACGTGCAGTGTAAAAGAACCACAACTCTTTTCTTGACACATTATAGTTATTGCCCTTTGCTACTTTCCTTGTTTGGAGCATAATTCTAAAACTACTGGTTGGAATTTCAATGGTCAAGTACAATGAGAGGAAGTGCAGTGTACTAGAACAATAACCATGTTTTAGAATTTTTCAAAGGTATTCTGTTCCTAATAACTTCTGTTGATAAAGCAGTCTTTCGGGGGTATTTATCACATTTAGTGAAACCTAGTATGCAGCATTAAAAAAGTTAGTTACCATTCGACTCGAGATATATATTTAACTTGTTTAACTTTCATGTATCATAGACAATTTGTGAAGCAAAAGATCATGAATTTAGTGTGCATCTACTGATGTCTTTCAAAGTTATGCCCCTTCAAACTGTTAAGATTTCATGTGGCATAGGTAGATGTGCAGCAAACTCCTCTTGTAAAGGGATTGTAATGAGAGGGTATTCAGCAACTTCATTGACTTCTAGTTTGTACTGATGATAAACTATTTTGAAGTATATATCATTGTATCTTCTGTCTCCAAGTCTTGAAGATGATGCAACAACACAATACAAACCATTATAATGACGTGCTTTAAACAAGCTAGCTTCAATTTTGTAATAAATAAAAAACATTTCATGATCTGTTCAATGCAATTATTTTATTCATGTATCAGAATAATATACAACGTATATTCTCTATAATCAGAGGGAAATGCTAAGCATTCAAATAACAGAAAACAAGGGGGGTACCGTAACTCCCTCCTGACCATCAATTTGTAACATTAGTTATGAGCACTAACGTCTCAAGTCTACACCCAGTATCACAAATATTGAGGAAAAGTTGATGATAAAAAATGAAATTTTCTATATTTTCTACCAGTTTCATTCTTGCCGGCTTCGTATTTATCTTGGCAGTGAACAGGAGATATTTTATCAAGTTCCATTCTTAACTTGTATTTTCACCCCTGCTTTTGTTTAATTCTATCTGATTTTAGTTTGTCTCTATACAGAAATGTTCACCTTGTTCTACTACAAGACATCTAAATTTCTATACACACACAACTTTCTTAGTTCACAGTGGAGCACCTTACTCCGTACCTGGACAATTTATATAATATTGAAGAGATCGTATGAATTTATTTCTAAATTGTCATCTGGTATATCGATACTTTTCAGAAATGTCAAGCATGCAAAAACGGTTTGAATTCCCTAACTAAATCACCAAAGCATTTAAATGACAAAACCCATCAATGTTACAATTAACGATTCAAAAACATCGGAAACGGCAAAAAAATTACGATTGTTTTTCTACGCTCTACTCCCATTGTTATAAACAGTTTTTACAAGGTGGAAATGAAAAAAAAAGAGTTAAAGATGTAATAAAATAGTAAATCAACAAGGTGATAGGACAAAATCAAGTAAATCCGTGACAAGCTCGACCACATGGACACCCAATAAATGAAGCAAGCTTTCACACACACGACACTGGCTGAGGTGGCACACATCTTGGCAAAACCTTATGTCATTTGTTCCAGTTCCACATCTATAACAAAAAGAAAATGAAAATCAGATACTTGTTATATTGGACTAAACGACATCGGTATTTAAAGTAAATACTCTTCTATTTAATGTAAATGGAATGCTTGTATTTCAAAGCAAGAAATGTAACTGCTTTAGCCATAGAAATTTTTTATTGTTTTGTAGTGGTTTTTTTTGCACAATAGAGACAATAGAGATCTTTGAGTTACAACAGTAATTGTAGCTACCGTAAATTGAGCAAATTTTCGCGCAACAAAAATTTCGCAATTTGCAGACAGACTTTGTCACAAATTAAAAATTTGGTGAAAGCAGAATTCTCTAACAGTAAATCTGTATGCTATGAATCTGTTGCAAGTTTTTAATTAGTGAAAATAGCGAAAATGAAATCGCAAGTATTACCAAATTTACAGTATCATTTAACCATGAAAGAACAGAGCAGAAAGTTCTGTATGTAAAGAACTCGGTCAATTTTGCACTGATAAATTAAACAACCAATATATTATGACTTTTTACATTTAACAGAACTAGATTTATAGACAACAGAGAGAAGGTGAATGAATTGCCAAGATATAACTGACACAAAAAAATTTTATTTTACAAACACACAAGAAAATAAGCCATGTCCTCTGATGGCTAAGTTTGCTAACTATTTAATATCTTTTTAACATCTTTGTCCAGTGTAACTAAAGCAAAATTTCTGCAAAAACTATAAAAATTAAGCTTGAAGAAGATTTCCGTCCCCTTGCAATAGCAAAACTTTGATAGAGGACCATAAGCAAAATTTGTGGCAAGTGTTGAGATGTTTTTTTAAGATAATGGTGGAATGGTAGATAGACATTGGTAGCAATATCCCTCACTTAACATATAACTGTGAAAAACGGAGTTAAAAAGAAATATCAAATTCCTCTGAACAGTGATAAAAATACTCGACCATCACCAGCAGAGAAGTTAACGTCACAACAACAACAATTTTGGTTCTCGTTATACCTTTTTCTTGCCACTCACCCCGGATTCGTGAATTTCCTCCGAATTCGGGGTCTCTACTGGTGCACTCCACATGCTAGGTAGACTGTCCCCTCCTCCATTACCAAACCCACTAGACGGATAGGAACCTCCTACACCATTGAACAGTGGCACAGGTGGCAAACCAGAACTCTACAATCATAAAATAACAAGTCATCAAGTACAGTAAGCCGGTATCTTGCTAGTATCCGAGAATTTTTTTATCCTTCTCACACCCTACCAACTATTAGAATTTCACTCCTTTTTCAATAGTACATGTATTTCACTTATTCACAGGAAGGAAGTTTACCCAACCATTATTCCTGGAAAAACCAGTAATGGACTCCATCCTTCATAATATAGTGCAACTTCCTAACAAACACTAGGTTCAAGATGTGGTTACAAGTCAGCAATCATAACCACTCAACCAAGAAGTCGGGTCAAATCCTTTATCACTAAGTCTTATCAAAAACTTAACACATAATGCTGCAGTGTCAATTTGAAAATACAGTTCTTTAATTAGACAGGAGCTTTTTTTTCACTCATCATTTTACAAATGTTAATTTATTTCATGTTCATTGTAGCAACATAATACTAAAAGGATTTCCTTTGTTTTAAATTAAAACATTTTCTTTTTATTAAAGAACATGATTTTTTTCATAACCCAGTTACTTTTCCTATCACTTACCTGGACATACTGAGCAAAGTTCTGGTCGGTCAAATCATCAGAATGCCCTGGACTGTGATTATCCATGTTTGTTACCCGTGAGTCCCCCCCTGGACCTGGATTGGTGGACATTGTGCCTCCAGCTATCACAGATGTAGAGATGACTGAGGTCTGCAACGATGCCGTTGATATTCCAGGAGAAGCAACCTTGGAATTCCAGTCCATTCCTAGTTCTGAAAATAAAATTTAATCATACAAGAGCTGTAAGACTGCATCATCATTTCTTTAAAACATAATTAGTTAAATCTATGCAAAACTATCAATAGCATATAGTTGTGTCAAAATACTGTTAGAAAATAAAATGAGACTTGTAAATTCCCATCTACTTGAAACGCTTTCATTCCAGTATCTGCATTAATACTGAAGACAGGAGTGTGCACAAGAAACTGCCCCACCCCCTACAGAATTTTCTGAATGTTAAGAGGGTGATGACTGACTAAATACAGTTCAGAGTTATGGGATTTGATGCTGTTACATTGTTTATTGACTCAGAAGACCTGTGTAAAACTTCGACAAAATATCTGCATTTTTTTTGAAGATTTTTTCGCCAGTTGGAATAAGTAGAATAGATAGCACTTTTCTCCAAATACTGAATAGTCAAGTTAAACATAATTTTGTACGCCATAATGCTTTAATTTCAGTCTTAACATTCTTATTCAAACTAATGCTGGAAAATTGCATTTAAAACGAATTAAAATGGAACTTACGGCCTTGGTAATTCCATAATGACTCTCCATAGTCAAACCCTGTACTCATTTGTGGCCCTGGGACTTTCCTTTGTGTTCTCTCTCCGCCTATTGGACGAGGTTGTCGCCTGTCATCTATTCCTGGCCTAATCATGTCAACCATGGGAGGAGTTGACGGTGGGAGAGGAGAAGTTGCACGTGGAGGGCCTATAGGTGTAGGGGAAGTTCCATCTGGAGAAAGCATAAACATTATTATTACCTGAAATAACTTTTCTTTTACAATAATTCTATCTCCTAGCTAAAATACTGAAGTTGCAAACCAATTCCATGACATTGTGCTACTGCAACTATTCAGTTTTCTATGCAATAAATCAGTAAACAGTAAATTATCAAATTTATGGATACAAAACAAGATTTCTTATCTTGGATTCTGGTAAGTGCAATAACTGCTTATGTATGTTGCCAATGTCTTTGCACATAAATTTGATCTTTGAAATAATTTTTTTCGAAGACCAATTTTTCCACTCTTAAGTCCGATACTCCGTAATATCTGATAGTTAACTATAGTCTTTCAAAAATTACTACAGAATATTTGTAAATGATCTAAGTAACAGAATGGATTAAGGCTTGTATGTTTACCTCTAGGCATCATGCCACCAACAGATGGTGCACTACTGGGTCGTCCTTGGACTGGCAATGGAGAAAATGGCCTTGGCGCCACAGGAGGTGTGAAAACAGGTCCAAGACCTGGACTGCCTGGTGCCTGATTCTGGACAGCTGCAAACTGGTGTACCAAGTTAGCCATATTCTGGTAGAACTCTTGCGGATTAGTGGACATACCACTCAATGGATCTTGACCTGGCCCCTGACCTGGACTAGAAGGAGGTCCTGACTGATTCCCCTGACCAGGTCCTAGGTTGTTAAAAACTGACAAAAGTTGTTTTGCAAATTCCTGTTGATACATTGGAGGAACCGCAAAACCTGAACCTGGGAAGTTTGGTGGTCCTCCAGGAACCTGAAATGGATTACCTCCATGTCCAGATCTTGACATAAAGTCTGGCGCATTCGGATTCAGAGAACTATTAATTTTTGGCAGCGTCATTGGCTGGTTGGGGGTAGTATACTCTTCTTTCTGGTTTGCTTGAGGATCGAAGCTGGAACTATTGGAACGTGGAGACAGACCAGCTGTACTGGACTGACTAGATCTAGGTGACATATCTGGACTTTGATTTTGGAAAGGCTGCGGTATTGACGGACCTGGGAAACCTTGAAAACCCTGTAAACCGTGTAATGGCATGTTTATATCCATCATTTGTAATGGCATTGGAAAGCCTGGTGCTCTAAACCCAGGATTCATGTCATGAGGCATCATCATTCTTGGCCCACTACTGGGTGGAAGTTTAAAACCTGGTGCCTTTGCCTGAAGGGCAGGGTCTGGTGAATTGGGTTCTTGTGACATCACAGTACTTCCAGAAAACGTTGGAACTACACCTGCAGCTGCTACACTTGCAAAATTCATCCTCTCGTTGATGTTATCTTCTTTCTTGCCCAAAAGCTGCTCAGCAGCGTTACTGAATAAATTATCAAATGGTGAATATTCTCCAGAAGATGACATGTTTAAACTATTATTCGCCGATGTGACGGTCTGGGTGGTGATGGTCGTAGTAGACTGATTTGGAACAATTGGCAGTGGTTGAGGCTCATGCTTCGGTATACCAGCACCGCCCGGTCTCTGCAGCAACTTTACAGTCCCCGGTACCAACTTCCCCTGACTATTACCTCTGTTATGATGTAACCGACCATCTGGTCTAACATTATAATTAGGAGAAGCTGGTATTGGACCTGTCACATTTGACATTGTGACAACAGTGGTAATTGCATTTGGACTTCCAAAGCCACCACGACGGTCAGGTCCTGGCACTGAAAACAACTGCCTAGTGACATTAGACTTATCCCCAGATAAAGGACCATTCATTGCCACACCTGGAACAGCGTAAGGAGCACCCGCCGATGCTTTACTACCACTTCTACGTGGAGACATCGAACCTGGCGCCGGAGAACTTCCCCACACTAGACCGGTGCTGACTATATTCTGACCAACAGACGGCACTACTTTCCCACTTGTCATCGCCGCTTGTTGTTTTAAACGTGGTGCTAGCGTTTTATTGACAGACTTCTGTTGTGAGGTACCACTTGACTGTGACGTTGTCCCGCTTGTCGGCATCAGAGTGTCAGTAGGAGGAATAAAATACAAACTCTTGTTTTCAGCAGGAGGTTTCTGTTTGGCTTTTGGAATAATTTCAGCCAATTCCTTGTCTGGATCAGTGATCAATGCCGTGATCAGTGCATGTGCCTGCCTAGTAGCCTCTGCTGAACCCCTACAAAGTAAATATTGTTGATCAGAAAAAATACTTTTTGTAGGCAAGACCACAAAGGAAAGTAAGCCTGTGTAAAATTATCTTGATGTTCGGTGATTTCATTTCATATAAGCAATTGACTTAATCATGACACTCCTTTTTCTCCTTCTTAAAAGTGATTACAAATAAAGCTGACACCCTTTAAATCTTTAAACTAAAGATTGTCTAACGACAACAGCTGTCATTCAAATAGAGATTTTCTCGATTTCAAAACCACTGTGAAACATCTGTTAAATATGGTAGATAAAGGATCTCTATACTTACTTGATAGTGATAGTTCTTTCTCCTGACCCTTTATTTTTCTCCACATCAATATTTGCCCCAGACACTTCTCTGATGGCATTAATATTGCTACCTCCTCGACCAATCACACGGCTTATAGCTGAAGCTGGTACCTGCACCTTCTTTGACCTTAAAACATACAAGAGGTTTTTTTAACAGGAGGGCCATGACAGATGAACCTAAATCGCTCACCTCAGAATAAACTTGAGAGACAACCACAAGACAATGCTACATACCAAATATCTAAGCTCTGGACTTTTTGGTTTCAGACATAAAGATTTTTGAAGACTTCTTTATACATCTCTGTAAAACAAGTGACACACGGGCAGTGCCAATTTTGTCCCGAACACACGTCATGGAAGACCACTCACAATGCTACATACCAAATATCTAAGCTATAGAACTAGCAGTTCTAGAGATGACGTGTGACATTTTTCGCATTCTACACGGAATGTACATTTTATGATCAACTCTGACCAAGGACCATGCAAGGAACATTCCTATAAAGTTTGACTGAATTTGATCATGTTGTTTTAGAGCCAATATTATTTGAATGAAATTCTTCATGATGCACAATTGACACAGGGTAATCACAATAGCTAACAATGAACAATTCTTGCTCAGGTGAGCTAAAAACTATGGTTACACATTTTTCTTCTGGTAGAATGGTCACTTCACGAGAATTTCAATCAAGTAAAGACAAGCAGTTTATCTAACCAAGTGCTATAAGACCAGTACTACACTTCCCATCCTCAGCAAGAAACTGCCATCTCTCACACACAGGAGCAAAGCTTGAACCCATTACCCTAAGACACCCATACATTTAGTGATAACAAATCAGCAATTGACCTTAACCATGTGACCATTGATGCCAGTCACTATTGTACAGACTTGAGCAATACATTCCATAAATTATATCCAAATTTTTAATCTACAAACTTCTTAAATCCCATTATTTCATTGTTCTAGTTACATCACTCAGGGGTTAGCAGTCAAACTACTGCTAACATTTAATGCATACATGTAATTCTTTATTTCTATAACTGTAAGCAGTCCGCATTGTTTTATTTACTGGCAACAGCTGTTTCCAACAATGTGTTGTATCTCTATCATAATATCTGTTTTTCCAGATGCTAAATTGCAGAAAAATCTATATTATAGTTTAAGTGTTTTTCTTTGCGAAATTGAACTATCTGCTCAATTGATTAAGTATCATAACAATTAATACCACACAAACCTATCTGAAACTTTTTACAACCTGAATCTTTACACTACTCCCACAACCATTCCCCACCCACAATTTCTTAAGCTACCTAAATGGGTATTTACCACTTTTTCTACAACTGTCCCATGATCCATATACTTTTTTCCGACTTGAATTTTCAAAGAAACTTCACTTTAACCGTTAATACTAACTTCACTTTAACCGTTAATACTAAGAGAGGACAGCACCTATGACTTTCATATGAGAGTTGCAGCCCTTTGATAAATGCTATAAATGCTCTTACTTCCGGATGACTTCTTTCCACCCATCTTCCTTTTTCTGTCCACGTTTAGGACTGTTGACCAGAGCTGGTGATGTTTTCACAGACAACATACTGGGATTACTTGCTTCTTGGGCTTTCTCATATGGTGTTTTCTCACTGTAAATAAAGAATTTATTCACAGATTAGAACTTGATGTATCTGTTTCTATCCAAAGTTAACAGTGAATTTGGCTCCAAAAACAATTTTCATTTAGGAATCTGAGTCTCAACCTGGTCTTAGAAAACCTTTTCAAAACTCTCAAAACCCTCTCAAAACAAGTCTGATTACATTCAAATTTTGACTATACACTTAATTGTAACAGATTTGAAAAAGTGCTTTAACAGCTTAGAGCTGCCCTTAATAAATGTTTAAACAATGTACATTTTGCTTAATGACTCTAAAAAATATTGAAATTATCTATAAATTACTTACACATGAGTGACTTTCGTCTTCTCCACATTCTTTCTAAGTTTTTCTATGTCTTTATCAGAAATTGAAGGAAGATTGCCAAAGTCATCCAAATCACCAATAGCTGAAAGCAATCAACACATTACTTCATGAATATTCACAATCTATACATTTTAACTATACATCCTCTCAATTTCTCTGAAAAGACAAATGACCAGATTTTCAGAAAGCTACAGAAAACTAAAATATACAACACTGAAAAATACTCATGCTTATACCAAACTCCTAGGGACCATTTAAATTTGTTCCTTATAATTATTTGGATTTTCGTTATATCCACAGTCACTTCACTTTAACCGTTAATACTAAGAGAAGACAGCACAGAGTTTATTGTATTTTTTTTTTTAAATTTTATTATTGATTTACATTTTATACAAATATGTTTACCTGTTGTACAGTTGAGCTGACCTTTTTCTCCTTTTTTTCTTCTATTACTGGAAGACAATGACCTTCCTTTAATACTATCATTTTCAGCAGGTGCCGTGATCTTGCCTAAACCCAAACTTGGCGTCCTCTCTTCAGGGGTACCTTCTTTCCCTATCATCTGATCCTTCTCCCTCTCTTTCTTATTCCTTTTATTTTTCTTTGATTCCGTTCTTGATACGCTTTCCAACCTGTTATTACTGGATGAAGAATTGTCTAACTTATTACTTTTGGGATCCTTGTTTTCATCTTGGGTCATTCTATCTTCCTCTATATTATTCATTTCAGACTCATTCTTACTGATTCTCTTCTCTGATTTCTTGTTCTTCCCTTTAGCTTTGGTATAGATTGGCTCCGTTGATGTTGGTAAGGTCAGACCTGTGGAAAAAATATTTGGTTTCACTTTTACTTCCATTAGAGGGCAAGTTACAAAAATATACACATCACTGTTATAGAATCCTTAATAGAAATCTAATGTTTCTTGTACATGTAAAAAAATTTTCAAAGCAATTCCATTCTATACACAAAAATATACTTATTTTCTAAAACCATAAATTGTCCTAATGTCATAATTCTTAGAAAGATTCTGTCTTTTTCATTTCAAGTACTTTATTTAAAACTGAGACAATCCTACAGTACAGATGACCACTTTCTTTTATTTCTTTTGCTACTGCATTTTAATAAGAATCGATCTTAAGCTTTACACTCTAAATGTCTCAACTGTGTTTATCTCTCTTTCCCTGCCCCTATAACCCCCCTCGCCTACTATAAGTTACCCTCTTTAATGCCAAAATTACTGATCAGTGTTACATACCGAGGGTGGATTTTGTGGTAGCCATGGGTGGCTGTATCACCAGTTTCTCCTCTATTTTCTCCTTCTCAGTCTCCATCTGTTGGGAATCCTCTGACTCGGGTTCAGGAGTTGAATTCTTACTGTTACTGTTAAAAATTAAATACTTTACATTACTTTTAATATATCAATGGCATACATAAAAGGCAGAATAAACAGTTGTGGAACCAAACAACATGAGAGTCAATTCTTTGTTATCAGATCTACTAATTTGTTACTTAATCACTACAGAATTGTTAAATAAAACATTCATCACGTCGTCTTATGAATTTAAAATCCAACCTGAAGATGTCTGTTTTGCACTTTTTAAGTTTACATTTAGAACACTATTTGCCTCTGACCATTATTTAATACTCCTCACTCTACGCTTCTGGTCCGATAAGCAAATTCACAAACATGGTACACTGAATAAAAGACTGATCTTCACTACAGTAAATCTGCAATAATGGAAGCATCCAGACCTCTGTATACAGTAACCAAAACTCATTACTACAACTATGTCCTTACCCTTGTTCAGCTTCTTTCGACTCCTGCTTCTGCTTCTTCTTCTTTTTCTTCTTCTCACGTTTCTTGGCTGCCGCAGCTTTTCGACTCTCTTCCTCTTGTCTCTCCTTGTCTAGCTCCTCGAGCAGGTCTGTGGCATTCTTGTTTGCCTCGGCTGCCTGACGATCTTTTGCACTCACGATTATCTCCATACACTGCTGACACTTCTTTTGCAACTCCTGTGAACAACAATGCATTGCAAGACATTAATTACACATAAGATTATCACTTTTCTGATATATTCCTAAATGAAGCATGTTACTACTTTCCCATGTATATCATAATCTCAGAGGGTTGATCAAAAATCTCCATTCATTAATTTACAGAGGCATTAACTCTTACTTCTATGTGCCAAAAGTCTTAGTTCTGTCAACCTAACAGCTTAAAAACTTGACAAAAATGGCCTTATAGTTGTAAGTATTTCATGTCGATTCAATACGTTTCATGCACTTCAAAGTTAACTTCTTGCTTATTTATTTTTCTCCAATACCATCAATACTATTCATTAGAAACGGATACAGTAGAATTTATACCCGAAATCTCATACTGACTTTCCAGCTGAAAGGAAATATCCTAGAGTCCCTTGTAACATTTTTTGGACAAGGACCACCCGAACATTTATTCATAAGAGAGCTGTATAGTTTCTTAATTTCAATAAACTCAAACTTTCAAGCTCCCCACTCAACAATATGCCACTAAACATTCCAAGTCTTCTAATCAAATCACTCCTTAACAGACCACTTTCTTTTGACGTAGAATTAGAACAGAAACTGTTTTCAATTTTGACAGAAGTCACTTGCAAACCCCTACCTTATCCGTAATAGTAGCGATATATCTGGACAGTTCCGTATCAGATGGGAATTGGTTCACATGTTTGACCATCCATTTTACAACCTTTATATGTCCTTTCCTGAATGCGGCCATCAGACACGAGACCTTACGATTGTCTTGACTGTCTATATCAGCTCCTGCTGTTACCAACAGCTGAACAACGTCTAAATGCCCGCCTAAAATAGTAAATAACAGTTTGGTCAAATCTAGTAACTGTACTGTGTACTATATTATACCTTCTTAAAGCAGTATCTAAATCTAATGTTCTCTTCCCTAAATGAAAAACTCCATTAATATCATTTAACAGCTCATTTCAACATCATTTTTTTTTTTTTTTACACAATACTACAAATTTGGACCAAAGATTCAAAATTGAGCCCAATTTTGCCACCAGGTCAAATATTCTCTTCACTCTACATTTGATGACAAAAAATGGTATTCACAACCTGTCTGTAACACAGTCTCTTTCATTACTAGAGAGAGCAATGCTTTCCTGCTCTTATTAACTCACATCTATTCAACAAATTTATAGCTAGAATACCAATACCTACCATTACATGCTAACCACAATGGTGAGTTGCCTTTCTTGTTTTTCACATCAACAGCCGCATGCCTAGACAATAACAACTCAACAAATCTATAATGCCCTTTATCTGCTGCTATAGTTAATGCCGTGTCTCGTGAAGATGGGACGGGTGGAGCGTTCACATCTGCACCTTTGTCAAGCAGTACACGTCCAACTTCAACGTATCCACCCGACGCAGCTTCCATAAGTGGTGTTAAACCAGTCTGAAATCATGGCAGAAAGAATACATAAAACTAAGCAGGGAATATGTCACACAACCAATTGAAATCAATGCTATCCATTCATATGGAAACATTTTAACTTCTATCTGGCACTTACTGTTTTTAAATACCTAAAAGTGTTTCTACATGGACATGTGTTAAAGACGTAATCAGGGTTTACTTTCACATCTATGGTATACAAAGGCTAATAAAAAGCATGATTTTTCGGTTTTCTACAGCGGCAAGTATTAATGCCTTACATTTGAATGCTAGACTTATTGCTTACATATACATGCAAACTTTTCAAACAGCTTCTGATCAGCTTAATTTTATAAGGGTTCATCAGAAAGTCCCTAGCCATGCACATTTTTTTTCATTTCCAAAAAAGGTGAGCCAGGGACTTTTTGATGTACCATCAGTGATCTGAACTTTTAAGTTATGTACCTTTGCCCTGTGCTCTATGTTTGCTCTTCTATCCACCAGAAGACTGACCACCTCATGTCGACCTTGAAAGCATGCTAACGTCAATGCAGTGTTTCGATTTGTCTCAATCTGTAAAACAGGCTTGTACATTTAACTTTGTAGAGTAAATCTTTTTATAAACTTTTTTGTAAAACACATTTTTGTAAACATAGAGGTTGAATTATTGTATTTTCTTTTTCAAGTTGTGCAGATTAACATGCTTATTCACATAAAGAATGCTTTGTCTCTTAATCTATTTACACTTTCCTTTCCATGATTCTGCAAGAAACTGTAGTTACTGTAGTGGATACTCTTCACAAAATTGTACTTTGAAAACCTAAAGCTCAAAATGATGCAACCAGTCAAGACACAAGCTCAACTGCTTAATATTTGTTGTTGTATGGATTTAGCACCTGTTTCAACCTGTATTTCAGTCAATTTTACAGGCAGGCAGTTTATCTAACCATTGTTCCTGGGAAGAATCAGTACTAGAACCCTTCCATCTACATAGAGAGTCTGGGCAGTAGCAGGACGTAAACCAATGGGTCTCAGATATTTCAAGCCAGAGACTCGGCCATGGAGGCAGGTTTAATACTTTGCTGCTTCTATGCAAAACCTAAAGCCTGGCATGTTTTACTTACCTGTGCATTAATATCACTGCCCATATCTAGAAGTAACTTCACTGCTGCAGTATGACCATTCATGGCTGCTAACATCAGAGGAGAAATGCCCAGTTTACTTCCAGTCCTAGATAGGCAAAACTTCTTATATTAAAAACACAACCTTTACTCTAAATATTTTTGTACATGTAATGTATGAATTCTATTCCTTCAAATTTTTTCAGCTGAAACATCAAGATTTTTTATTTTAACTTTAATTTCAAACTATTTTCAGCACAACTTTGACATTCTCAAATAAATCTGAAAGTAATGAACTACTTGAATTAAAAATTTTGTATGTAGCTTACCTCGAGTTGATCTCGGCGCCATGAGAAAGGAGCAGCTTGATTATATTCACAAAACCTCCTGATGCCGCCAAACTCAAGGGCGTATAATCAGACACGTTTCGATGCTCCTTGTTGGCACCTCGTGACAACAATAACTCCACAACCTGAAATATACAGGCGTTTGTTACATTGTCTTCTCCTCAGAGTCAGAAGAATGAGAAATAATTTCAATGTTTGCGCAAAATTTACTAGCATAAAGATGATCAGTATACTAGTGGATAATTATTTTGCGAGATGTGCATCACTGATAAACCATCTTAAAAGACTGCTTTTAAGTTATCTTTGTTTTCTTAAACCTTGATTTACATGTGATAGTTCTGTATTTTCTGTATAATCATCAACATTAACCTGGAAAAACCTTGTTACTGAAACAGTTTAAAGGTCTTAATGTTTCTTTAAAAGATTATACATGAAGTACTTGCCTCGTATCTTCCACCAGAGCATGCCAGTGAAAGTGGAGTATCTTTCGTTCTCTCTGACTGGGCCTCTATATCAGCACCATGTTCTAACAGTATCTCAACAACATCAGTGTGACCTGCTGTGGCCGCCAGTATGAGGGGAGTAAAACCTGAAATTCCAATCATGTGTAATTACTATTCCATTTCTAAGTATAGTGTCACTGTTTTGTAATTTTGATAGTTGTGTGAATTGGAGCCGTTAGCTACTGGCTGCTACCATTAACAACCGTATATACTGTCGCAAATATTTATGTCAGAATCACTAAACGGTTAACCATATTCTAACACACAATAGTATAAAATGCTATTGTCACCGATCGTAAAAACTTTGCTACTATATTTACATTACTTAAACGTCACAAACTTGAATGACATAACCAATCAGAAATGACGTTACATCAGGAGCGCATTAGAATAATCATTTTTAAACATCACCAAGACTTTCAACTTTGCTACCTGAACTTTTCAACATCTTGTTACTAGATGGAAGAAAGAATAAGTTTCCTACCTTTTTTATCCCGGTGTTCAATATCTGCACCCTTTGACAGGAGAAGAGTAACCAACTCGGAATGACCTCCAGCACAGGCCAGCGTCAGTGCCGTGTCATGATTGCTCTCCGTCTGCGCATCCAGATCAATAGGAGTGTATAATGGTGAAATACTGTCTGGTGAAGCTGGTGATGGATTAGGTGTCAATGGGGTTGACGGGGGTGGAGTGACAGTCTCAATACCTAGCATCCCTGTGTCAGGATTTAGCTGAGACAACGGCAGAAGTGATTTCGTTTTCTTCTTTTGTACACCTGGTTTCTGGGTTTGTGGAACGACTGGAGGTTTAATCTGCTGTAACTGCTGTTGAAACAACTGCGCCTGCTGCTGTTGCTGCAGCAACTGTTGTTGTTGTTGCTGGTTAAACAAAAGTTGATTGGCCTGTGAAAACTGAGGGTTAAGGGCAGTGGCCTGTTGCAGGAGATTTTGATGTTGGACCTGTGCGACAGCCTGCTGTTGAGAGGTAATGGCAAACTGTTGCTGCTGTGCTTGTTGCTGGGCGACAACAGCTTGCTGGGCCTGCTGTAACTGCTGTGGTGTAAACTGCTGTTGAGATAAGACCTGAAATATACAGTGAAAACTTCATTTTCAAACATT
>JAUMHA010207823.1:0-15982 GCA_032359765.1 Saxidomus gigantea | reverse complement strand
GACGATGTTTTTAAGGGGCGGGAAGGGTGGGGGGGGGGGGGCGGGGGCTGGAGTCACTGCTGAAAATCAAAACAAGAAATTTTATTGTCCCTGTTTGTTATAGAGACTAACATATTGCTAGTTATTTTCTGCAAAAATAATGATTGGTCGATGATTTAACTTTTTCGCAATATTAATCTTAATTGATACACCATCAAAGTGAGATAAGCTGGAATTCAGGTATCGTTCAGAAAAGGTATCAATTGTCCATCTTTTCTAAAGTAATATGTCATACTTTTGGAGGCACAATTAGAGATAGTGGTATTTTTGTCATCACCTGAATATATATTATGTTCCTTATCATTACCCCACCCACTTTACTAAAATATAACAAATGTAAATTTCCGGAAGTGCAAAAATCTAAAACCTCAGCAGTGAGCCCCCTTAAAATATTCTACTAAAATTGGTTTATTGGATTTTTAAACTTTTAGTTAAAATAAGATATAATATTGATATGATAGATATTAATACATATTTATACAGATCTATTTACATTAAGCCAGAAGAAAGAAAACAACCGCGCCGAGTTTTATAATTTTGTATCTTCATATGAATACCATTATTTTGTACTATGACGACAGTTTTAAAGCTACGAACATTATTTCAAGATGTTTTTATTCTTTTGTGCAAACAACAACATAATTCTTAAGTTGATATTTTTAATGATTAATATACATTTACCCTGAAAAGTAGTGGAATAAATGGATAAAAAATGCCCGTACACCCTTTTTTGACACAACTTTTATTTCATTATTTTCTTTTAACTACTGTGACATCAATATCTATATTCTCTATAATCTATATTTAATCTCACGTGACACTTTACCAAATTGTTTCACAGAAAATTGTTTTGCTAGTTTTGTGCAAATTTGTCGTCTACAGAGGGAGACAATTGTAAAAAATCTACATACATTAAGCTGTAGAAGTATGTTAGCATTGTTAAAGTACGTGTTGTCTCTCTTTTCATTTTTATTAAAACTTCTGTTGGCCCGTTTTTCATTCTGTCCTCAAACTGGTTTTAAAAGCTTCAGGTTGAAATCTTAAATGATAAGTACTTCAAGCCCTATAAGAATATTAGTACACGCCCGGTTTCTAACCATTCATATTCTTTGCTTTCTTTAGAACATTTTGCTGATTTCTTTTAAGATATCCTAACGAAATTCGTTTCATTAATTAGATGGCAACATCATTTTAAAATTATTATCTAAAGTCATTACTGATGTGCATTTAACCGAAGAAGTCGACGAGTTAATACCAAAATCTCACGGTGTACCATTTCTATTAATTTTAAAAGGGGAGCGGTGGTGTAGAGGTTTAGGTGTCGGCCGCTCATCCCGGAGGTTGCGGGTTCGAGCCCCATCAAGGTCACGACCGTACCTCCTCATATGACACCAGTACTGGTTTTTCCAGGAAGCGGACTCGAGAGTGACTCGATAAGCTATAAGCTTTCTTCACAATCGAGCTAAAATAAATTAGTATTAAATTAAAATTAAATTTCATTGCTTTCGTTTTTTTAAAACTCACTTTGACATACTGTAAAAGTTCTATTTTTGGTGGGGTTTTATTTCGGCTATATTGGCGGTCACCATTGGTTGTGCTAAATCTAAACGCCGTCATTATAGATCACCGCAGTTATAAGCCACCGCCAATAATCAAATAATGTAAAATTAATGTAATGTAAACTGTAAAATTGTGAAGTGCTTATTTAATCGGTCTTTTATGGTACACAGATTGGTATAAAATACCGATATTTAACACTCTTTTTTTTGCAAACGTGTAAAATACATGTGCCGTGGATTTGTAAATAAAACCATACACTGTAGTTCTAGATAGGTAAAAGAAAAATCAATTGACTCTCTTTTCTATACCTTTATAGCATTGTTATCACAAATTAAACTAAGTTACTTAGTCGGGCAATGTGGAAAGTTGTACACAATAATAACCGTAGTGTACAGTTTTAAGGTTGAGTTATGTAAGAGTAGTTTCCCTAGATTAGGTGTTTTGCATTTTATGTCCAGGTTTTATTTTGGCGGCTGATCTGAATTGCGTCAATTCAAAACACTTACAAAAGCGCCAACATTTGCATTTGTCACCGCAGATTTAAAGCGCCATACAGAATTTCAAACGTTGTATTGGAATTTACTGTACCAATCATTTATTCATCCGCATTTTCAGTCACCGTAACTCTTGACAGTAATGCACTGATTTTATTTTAATGTTCAACCATTTTATCTTTTCATACTCTTTCTTCAGACATATCCATGCGTAAAATAAGAACAAAATAAATTTTACTGTACGAGTGCATTTCATAAATTATCGTTTTAGACTTTTAATTTTCTTCAGACGTGCTCAACGTAATTATCAAGATAACGGTTGGAAACAGACACAAATGACGTCAAATCGGTAGCACTTACTTTCTACGTAATAACGGACCTTTTTATTTCATTACATAACGGATGTACATATGATCACGTGTTGTCACTTATTTTCCTCCACGGTTCACTGGTTATCACCACTATAATGTTGTATTTGCACAGGTTATGCATGTCCTTTTTGTTGCACTTACCGAAAAGGATTTGAAATTGGCTAGTCAGAAGGCAAATTAGTAAACCAAGCCGAATTCTACTTCATTTTGGTAAGTTCTACATACGGTTATTTGTGTTTCTCAGTCATTACCTTAGGGAACATGTTCTGTGTACTGCACTCAGTTATCTTTGATCGGTTCGAGCTCGCTCATTGAATACTGGTTACTCCCCGCTAAAGTTTTATAAGAGTTATGCCTCTTTATGGCTCGTAAATACACGCCTTAGCAAGGGCGTCTTTCTTCATAGGCAAATGTGTCGTCTTTTTACTTATTGTTAGTGCTATATAATCATTGTCGTAGACAGATAAGTATGCAACGACGATAAGAAGCTGTGATAGCCATGCAAACAATAAAACTTTCACATCACATTAATCTGTGAGTTTTCTCGAACCAGTCGTGTAGAATTCACATATATCAAATCTAGCCTTATTAACTCTCCGATGATTTTAAAACCAGTGTCAGTGTAGTGTATTGCGCAGGGAAATTTTTTCAGCATTGAATTAAAAGGACTCCGGTGCTGCGATAACGTCACCCCTTTGTTGAAGATGGTACCATTATTAATTATAACAAGGACTTTAGGGAAGACCAAAGAATTAAATCAGTCGTTGAGCAATTTCCCTAGACATGTTCCATAAATGTGCTAAAGGCGTGCTATTTGATATTCAGTAAAGGATATGATGTAGATAACGTTACAGAATATGTCTAAATAGCTCAGTCCAAAGGCTATAGGACGTAGCTAGGACTTAAAACCGCATCTTTTAGGTTCCACCTGTATTTCAACTATACTAGATAGAATAATTATATTTGGAGAGAATCAAAATGTTTTTTTTTAAGATGAGGTGAGAAAACTTAACAATTAAAATGTAGTATCGATATATTTAGTTTGAAGACTTTTCTTCAACATATGTGATGTTTTTTGGGATGTGACGATAATATGGCTTCTATGTGTTGAACTGGCTTAATAAAAAACTTTGTCGATGTTTTGTCGATTGTATTTTTGATGAGCTTTCTCGTAATAGTTACTGCGCGTCATGTTATAGCTAGTCTGAAAATCGGACATACTCACACTTTTCTTTACTTCACTTTTTACACAGACAATCAACAATTCCTGTAAATGGAAAACCATCTATTACTCTCTGTATAAAACAAGTATTTCAAACAAATGCCGTTTCAAATGCGTTTGTATTCCAAATATACCCAAAGACGGTAACTGAAAACAAAAGATTACACCTCATTTGCCAAATACTTTTATCGCAAATAACAAAGACATTTTAGATTTCAAAATAAATATACATTGAAATACAATTCTCTGAATTAAATAATAAATATTCCGTTTATCAGTCTAATATTCTATTAATGCTTAAGAGCTTTAAAGAAAC
Organism: Saxidomus gigantea; assembly: GCA_032359765.1. NCBI lineage: Eukaryota > Metazoa > Mollusca > Bivalvia > Venerida > Veneridae > Saxidomus > Saxidomus gigantea. Next base: position 11,980 of record JAUMHA010207823.1, on the reverse strand, counting down.
GATATGGGAAACGGACATTCATATATTTAAAGTAGTTTATATAGTTCCAGAGATCGTATATACTAATAAATCCTGATAATTCTGATTTTCTGTGTAATAGTTTATTCATCAAAATATTAAATTTCATGTAAAGAGTTCCATAGGTGATTATTTGCCTGGAAGTTCTTATAATCATAGCCCCATAATCGTAGGTTACTCTTCAAAATCCATCTTAACAGAATGAAAAGTCTCCTCATTATGTTTGCTTTCCTTTCAATTAATGTCAAACTACAATATTAATTAGATGAAACGAGACTTTTTACGTACAGCTAGCGTAAATAATATTAAATACAAAATATTTTACTTTCTTGTAGCAGGAAGCTTTAGCGACTTTTTGTGCATTTAGAAAAAAGAGACGGAGTTTTAATGTCTGTTTCAATATATATGGCAGTTTAATCTATCATTGGTTCCCATTCTCCGTAAAAAAAACCTGCCATTGTTCCTGATATAAAGATTCAGGTCACGTGTTGGGCTCGAACCAATGACTTTCATTCAGGGAGAGATTTAGTGATTACAATTTTAATCACTTCAACACAGAAGTGAGCCGAATAGATATTATAGTAATAACATGGCAACGAAAGCATCCGTGCCACAGTACTGCTGCAAATCCTAGTCCTATACCAATGACTTTTACATGTCTATTGTCAGACAAAAGTGTGTATTTTATACATGCATACATCATTTTACTCATTCTAACAGTGATGCCATGTTATGGCATGTCAAAAATTGTAATATTCTACATTTATTTGCAATTATTTCTTTTAAATATTCATTCAAGAAGCAAAATATTTGTTCAATATTTTAATAATATATGTACTATTTGATTAGATTATGGAATGTCAAACGTTGCTAAATTGTATATGTTTGTTATTGTTATTCAATGTGTCGTTATTCTCATTGTAAAAGTCATCATTGTTTTACTATATTTCGTTATTGTTATTGTATGTATGTTATTCATATTCGATGTTTCGTTATTCAGCAATGATGACTTTTACAAGAAGAATAACGCGATTTGTTAGAAAAATTATCGATTTCAAAGCGTACGAAAGTGAATTACTAAAGCGCTATTTCTATACCCTGTGAAAACTTGTTGGACCCTCAAAATGTAAACAGTAAAAATGAAATATATGCAATTAAGTACAGAAATGAAACATATGCAATTAAGTACAGAAATGAAACATATGCAATTAAGTACAGAAATGAAACATATGCAATTAAGTGACTTCAGCGCATACTTCTAAATTTAAGTGCATACATGTATAGTCGTATATATTTTTGTGAAGCATCACAATAATCCCATTTGATAAATAGCCGGGAAAAAAAGCATTGATAACAATTTATATTAATGATTATTGTGTAATATAAACCCTATATGTTTTAGGAAAACCAATAAAGCTTTAAAGAAGAAGTGCACGAGCATTTTGTATGGTGTCGTGCCACGTGCCGTATTATATGAACATAAATTTGATTCCAATATGAAGTTTCTATGTACAGTGATATATTTATGTATCTTATTTATAACAGAAAATATTGTCCACTTTTTACGCAGACTGTTAATGTTGTCTGCAATTTGGATATCTTTCATTATAAGGTGAACAGATCCGCAAAAAAAAAAGGAAAGCAGATGATTATCACGTTGCAAAGGGTGTCGTGCAAGTCTTCACACATGAGGGGTTTTGTTTGTTATATTGTTTATCATCAAAGGCAATATATTTGTTTTCGAAAGCAAATTGGGAATCCAATTTTGGCGCCGTGCCTAAGGTTACAGAAAATGATATTTGACAGCAAGTATGATTCAAAGTATGACCTTTCAGCGCAGACATAAACATGGAGAACAAATTATAGTTACTGTGAAAATTCAGACTCTAAAATAGCATATATTTAAAGCAGAATATTTGACCAAAGAAGATTAGATATTACTAGCAGTGTCATGTAGAATTAAATTCTAGCACAAAAAGACACAAAAAATCGTTGTAACATAATAAATCACAACAGCATATGTCATACTCATTCATAGCTTAACACCTGTTCGCTATAATACTTATAATGGTGCACATTTGTAATATAGACCAATCAAATGTAGTTACATATCCCTCTACCCCGGAGATCCAGCTCCAGCCGCAGGCTCCTACCCCTTGAGCTCCGGTCCCCCTAACCCCCTAACCCCTTCCCATGAGCTCCTGCTAAATCGCACTCCCTTTTATGATATTATGACTTTGCTTTTTGCCTAACAGGAAATCGATATTGTCAATTACCTTAAGTCTTGTTATGTATATTTCTGTGAATCTTTATAGACTTAGTAGACATTCTACGACATACTTTGTCACAGCCAAAGTTGTCCTTGTCTTACCTTTGGTTTTACGATGATCCCCATCCGGTGTTTGTATTGTTTTATTCATGTAAACGTCAAATTATGTAAAGCGTCTCTGTAAACGTTTACAAAGTAGTGAATAGTTTTATTTATCGGCCAGAATAAAACACCGGTATCGGTCAAACATGCCGTTATATTCCGTTATGTTACGTTATGTGGATCCATTATGCTACCATGACTCAATTTTTTAAAAATTGCATACAAAATCACACTACAGTATGTATCACTACAGTATGTATTATTGTACAATCACTGAACAATAAACAATTGCTGAGTGTAGTGTGAATGGTTGCAGTTATTGCCTATACATCATTACAGCGATATTATATGTTTCCTGAATAATTTGCTTCGTCTTGGTGCCTGGCATCAACATTTGACTTGTCTCATATATTACCTTTTCTTTTTAAACAAGAAAGAGGAGTGTTGGTATCATCAATTAAGTCAAAAACTTTAAAGTTTCTTTTAGATACTATTTGTAATCATCATCATCACCATCTCTAGTAATTGCCTTATTCGTATACCTGTGATAAGTGAAACAGTTTTGTTCGTATTACAAGAAAAAACTAGGAAGCTTTTTCTCGAAAGGCAAAATGACATTAAAAATGAAAGGGGATTTGTTATGGACGTGTAAATGTATGTGCAGAAGAGGGCACCTGTAATCGAAGCAGCCAAAAATACCTTTGATTCTACTTCAGATGCGCCATCTGAAGTAGAATCACTATACGATAGGTTGATATTTTAAATCGTAAATCCATGAATGTTCTGTACTACATCTGAGCAAATTTTCAAATAGCATATTAATCTTTGCTAAGGACACTTGTTGTTGTTGTTATTATTATTGTATGCTTTAAACAAGTTTTACAGGTAAGCAGTGTATCTAACCATTGTTCCTGGGAAGAACCAGTTTTATATCCCTATATATTAATCGATCTCGAGACCAATTCTAGATGGAATCAACCTCGAAGAGAGAGAGCCAATGTGGAATTATTTGTGTCTTGACTACGGACACTACCGACATGACGATGGTAGGGATCGAACCCGGGGCCCTTCGATCCTGAGGCGAACGCGCTACCACTGCACCATGGCGGCTTCACAAGTGCGTATAATACACAAAGATTGGACGTCAGACAATTTGTCCCTGCATAAAAAAACATCGGCGAAATTCAATCTAATTATCGCATTTTTTCGACTTTTTCATTTTTTATGAGCTTTTATCGGATGGGCCTAAAAGCCGATTTCCGATACCGGTATACCTGACTTTCTTCAAACGAAAGACATTTGAACATGTTTTATATCAATGGAAAGCTGATAAAACGCAAAGTTTATTCATTAATTGCAATTTTAGCAGGAATACTCTATACCGCAGACAGTTCATGATTTTAGTTAGAAATCAAAATGATTAAATCGCGAACACATAACTTTCACTAGTTTTTAAAAATCTTTTAGCGTCAACATGTCCTTTTGAAAAATCTGTCACTCATTAAATATGATATGCATCTTCGTTAAAAAACTTGCATTTATGCCAATTTACTACTTATCTTTATCAACATTGAAAAGAAATGCAGATAACCTTTTATCTAAAAAGGCGTTATTACGACTTTCTTTTGCGTTATAACGCCTTTTGATTCGCGTTATTACGCCTTTTGATTCGCGTTATAACGTCTTAATTTCGCGTTATTACGCCTTTTGTTCCACGTTATAACGCCTTTATTTTCCGTTATAACGCCTTTTGTTCCGCGTTATAACGCCTTTTAATAGCGTTAATACGCCTTTGTTTAGCGTTATTAGGCCTACGCCTTTTGTTCCGCGTTATAGTGCCTTTCTTTCGCGTTATAACGCCTTTAAATAGCGTAATTACGCCTTTGTTTAGCGTTATAACGCCTTTTGTTCCGCGTTATAACGCCTTTATTCTGCGTTATAACGCCTTTTGTTCCGCGTTATAACGCCTTTCTTTCGCGTTATAACGCTTTTATTAGCGTTATAACGCCTTTTATTAGCGTTATTACGGCTTTTTTTGCGTTATTACGCCTTGTTTCGCGTTACTACGCCTTTTTCCGCATTATTACGCCTTTTTTCGCGTTATTTCGACTTCACAATATTTTTTTTCTTTCGGATGGTCCTACTAGGCTTTCGTAGAAAAGAGGAGAAACAAGCAGATAAGTCTGTTCGAAATTAGGGTACTGTCTATGTAAAAATTATATCCCTTGGTGACCTCATTGTCGGGCCTCATTTGCTAAATCTATTTTTAGAAGTAACCAACATCTCTTCAGTAACACGAGGAACCGATGTTGGTTGAGATTAAATTTCATAAAGATCTGGTAATTAGTTGGCGAGTTATAGCAAAATATGTGATAAAAGTGCCCGAAACTAGGACCTTAACCAGTAGAGGATTTCTTCTCGACTTTTATTAATATTCTTTTCCCTGATATAGGTCCCGCAAAAATGATATTAATCAGCATGTTACTTTAAAGTTCAACTGTTCAGTGCTGTACGGAATTTTGTTTCCGCCATCGAGATTTCTACCTGGTGCAAATAGAAAAGTAGAACTTTTGAATGTCTAAATTCTTGTTTTTTCCAGTTGGCAATGTCCATGAAAAGCAGAAAAGTTTTAGCGACAATTGCCTGACAATTCTCTGACTATGGTCACGCTAACTTCGACTTTTCTACATAATTTGTAAATAGATATGTAAAAAACTTAACAATAATTTGCTACTTTTATATATCAGAAATTCAGTAGAAACCAGTTGCCGTTTTGATCTACACTTCTACATTTTAAGTGTTTATAGTCCTGGCCGACCTTGAGTTTTCTCCCCGGATAAACTTACCAAGACCCCAGTATGGCTCACATGCATACTATTACTTAAAACACAATTTGAACAGTTAGGGATTTTTGCAATACCCATTCAGTTATATCCAAATATTATGTTTATTTCGCCAAAAATTGTTCAATCTAAACGATGATCTAGAATTGGTAAAAAAATTGCCAATGCAACATGTTTCAAAGGGTAAAAGATTCCACCGTAATTGTGTCCTACCTAGAAAAAGTTGAAATCATAAAACTAGAAAATTTCGAATAGTGTACGTACACGAAAAGTTGAAATTATGGTGACATTTGTCTGGCTATTTCATGGCTTAATTGCTACTTTTCACAACACTACTGGTCAGTTAGAATGGTCGAAAATAGTGTGGAAATAGTCAAACAATTGTCGCCAAAACTTCGACTTTTCTTCTTTTCTGGGGACATTGTCAACCCGAAAAGTAGAAATTAAGCAGTCAAAACGTCTACTTGCATGTGGTAGAAATCTAGATGGCGGACACAGAATTCCGTAGTACGAACATTAGAATCAGTAAAATTAATTCGGTGATAAAAAACTTATAACTGAATGAAGTTATAAATTCAGAACATATATGAAACAAACTACAAAACAAAATTTTGAATTAAATTAAGCTTCCCAACAAATATGTTAGTATAAACAAAGAGTCACTATACACATACTATAAAAGTCATAATAATTTGTTTATAATGGTGTTCACAAAATTAAGAAGCAAACTATTCTATAATTATTTGTACATCAGGGTGTTCAGTAGGCTTTGAAACTCAAGAGTCATTGACTCTTCAGCCTAAATGTTCAAGGGTTAAAATCAAATATTCAAAAGTCAAGGTGAGAATTTTAAGGGTCTAGCCACGGGCCAAAGGGTTCCGGTCATATACTCTAGGCTTGCATATATCATATTTTTCTGTTATATTCATGTTGCTTATCCCTTTCCTAAGCTCAATCAGCTCAACAGTACATTGTTCCCTATTTGTCACATATTTTCGCGACCTCGGTCAAGACCCGGGGTCTCTGGTCAATCGAACACCCTGTAATATGCAAGCAGTTGACGTTATTTTATTGTCAGGATTCCGATAGCAATATTGTGAACATCAAATCTGTATCTTTACAAAAAGAACATTACTACAGCATAAGATTAAACATGTCACGTTCTGTTCCCAGTTTCACACGTCCTCCATTTGAAACAAATAGACAACATAAATATGTAAAGAAATTAAAAAATATTTCAGTGCCACAAACACGATAAGTAAAGAATTAATTCCATTTCACTTGGTTTTAGAACTCATTAGAGGCAGCGCATGAATTGCAGGGATTGGCTGTCATTTTGCTCGGAAAATAATTAGATGAAACTGCGGTTACATGGAATGTAGGGTACAATGTTAAACAGAAGTAAAACATATATTTTTCAAGAAAGCTTCCTATAGCCATACCAGGTTATAATTCAGAATATCATTATTATTCGAATGATCACATGCGCATTGGAGTCCCTCTGTGCACACACGGTAGATATTTTTTAAGGCTTTTCATCCCGGTTGGGTTGATCCAAAAATTGAGATAAGAAAAAATCAAAACAAAAAGGAACTCGTTTTCAAATTCTATCAAAATTTGCTTTTTATATGTTTTATAGGATGAATACCGAAATAATTAAATCAATTTCAAACATTTTGTTCGGAGCCCGCCATGTTAAATAGTCTTTTTCTGGTAACGGTAGATACTTTTTATAATAAGGCTTATTATCCCGGTTGGGTTGATCCAACAATTGAGAGAAGAAAAATTCAAAACAAAAACAAGAACACGTGTTCAAATTCTATCAAAATTGCTTTTTATATGTATAGGATAAATACCCAAATTATTTAATTAATTTCAAACATTTTATTCGGAGCGCGCCATGTAGTCTGTTTCTAGTGACGTTCCATTTGTTAATATTGCAGTGTAAAAGTGTCTATTTGGTATGATTAAGAAATAGCACAGGCATGTGATGGTATTATAGAATATGTAAACGCCAAAAAGAATAACACCCTCTACTTACGCCTCCACTTTAACAACGCAGTACCTGAAGAAGTGTAAAAGTTGGGAAAAAAAATAACAAAGACAACACAGTACTCTTCCGAAGTCAGAGAACTTAACAATTACGACCAAGCAATTAAAGAACAACCCGATTTACCTCTTCCAGCCCGTAGTGTGTGCAGTACTTAGGAAAGAGCATCCGAGTCCTAAACTTGAATTGCCACTGTGCCATGAAACAGGAAAGTATAATGACTGCATTTGAAGGGATTATTTAGCCAAACATAGAGTAGAATTTGGCCATTATAACCTCTCTGTAGAAACAGTTTTACTATCTTAAGGAACATCTGACCAAAATGTCCGTAATTTGTTCATTTTATAATTATTACATTCACTCAGGAGATTTGAGGATATGTTGTTAAAGTCGGTATATATTCGACGAAATCATTGTAGCGAGAACTTCTTATAATTGATTTCTAGTCTTACTAGTTATAAGTCATAAGAAATCAAACAACTCGTACAGAAAACTCCGTATATAACAACTCTGGATATAACAAGCAAATCCTCTGGGCCCTATGTTTTCCCCTTCTTTATTAAATATGAAAATTCTATATGGATATAACATTCTCCACAATTATGGAATAAATTTAAAAGGTCCCACGGAGTTCTTTTTATACGGCGTTTACTGTTTATTCTAGACACCGGACAATACAATTGGCGTAGAACATTTCCATCTAAATGCACTGAAGTTAAAATCCTGTTAAAATCTCTTTTTTTAGAAGAAACCTTCCCATTAGTTGTCCTTAAATGTAAAATCAAAATGAAGCGTCTACGTTTGAGGGGTTAAGAGCAGACCTGTGCACGCAAATATTGTCAATTGTCATTAGCAAAGTTTTCCCTCAACATAACATTTGCACTTTCTGTACTTGCATGAAAACTTCTACACTGGCAAAGCATTGTCTGTTTATTTAGTGATGTTTGGAATTAAACAAAATATGCAAGTTTTAAACCAAAGTGTGACCGTCAGCCTTTGTAATTGTTCCGTTTTGCTCAGCTCGGTTTACGAATAGTTTAGGGTACGAAGCTGAGGTTTGGCACGAATAGTTGTCTTTCAGAATTCTCTTACGCTATTTGCAAACATTTTTGTACGTTTTTCGACAAAATCAACCTAAAACGTTTCATGCGATATGTTCGTCTATATGCCCAAAGAGGTTTGTTACTGACTTTTCTTGATGTAATAAAATGTTCTTAATGATTTTCTAATCTGTGTTTGTTATTTGGACTGTATTTGTACTGATATAGAAGGTGAAATTATCATGTTTCCCATGCTTGACAACCACTTAGTGCAAGCATATTTAATGTGTTTTCTTTACTTTTGTTATAGTTTCGATGTAGAATTGTAGAAATGAAGAATTGTAGACTAACATGCGTCTAGACCATCATCTAAGAATTATAATAGAATGTCTGATACGTGTTCGTGTAGACTTACTGTTGACGAGAATAAATTCTTCTGTTGATCATTTGCTCCATTCGATTCGTTTTGCCTCCGCCTACCGCTACGGTAATACATAGTATAATAAGATTTTTCAAAGGATGACATGCTAAATGACCAAAAGTGTGTGAAATAATAGGTTTCGGTCGAAAAATGTACTGAAGTTGCAGTGACTGCTAACGTAAGGAAAGTTTTTTTATAACGTATAAAGCCAAAAGCCGTATATATTTTCAAAGTAGCGCTTTATCATAAAGCTTCATTAATAATAAGAATATCAAGGGTGTGAATACACGACGGCCTTTTCTAGAGGTTTATGAGGCCTTAGATCCTAGTAAAATATTAAAATCATTGAATAGCAAGTTACAACCTTGTCTCGTACGATCCCGTCGCCAATTTATTAGCAATATTACCAATTTTAAAATTACATTCCTACAAATATCATAAAATAATTCTTGAACATCGTACATAAAATGGAAGAATGGTACAATTGCTATTTGTAGTAATTTAACGGGATTGGCATTATCCTTTTCATCACGTGCCATTGCACGTACTAATCTATCTATTTTATTGGTAAATATGAAACAAAAATAAGTTTCTAATGCAGAATGTTACTAAAACAGAAATTCTCTACAATTATAACGCTAAATGTGAGTGGTGAATGCAATTCAATCATGGAGAGCGGAAACCATATGGTGCTTTGTTTTAATTTCATTCCGAATAATTGAATTACTGATTATATATGGTGAAGAAGATTGGCTTGTAAGGGAAATACATTAAGAGCAACAGATGATCACGTGTTATGGTTGACAAGGCCGTGGTTTGATGTTTCACTCATAAGCCGTTTTCTACTTATAAAGCTTTTCCAAAGCAAAATTTTAACTTAACTAAGGTATTTAGAGATTAATGAATTTGAGTGATAAAAGCCACGGTGATTACAAAAAGAACATTACTACAGCATAGGATCTTCTCGAAAATATTTGATAAACATGTCATATTTTGTTCTCAATTTAACACGTGCTCAAAATAAAAAACCGACAATAATCTTTTAAGAAATTGAAATGTATTTAGATGTCTCAAAACATCGTGAGTATAATGTACCTGAATATAAAGTGGAAAGAAATATAAAAGGTGAATAAACAAGGACAACAAAGTACTCAATAACTTTTCGGAAGTCAGAAAATTTAACTTTAACATGTACGACTAAGCAATTAAAACCGATTTACCTCTTCCAGCCCGTAGTACCTGCAATACTTAGGAAAAAGCATCCTAAATTTTTATTGTCACTGCGTCATCAAACAGGAAAATATAATGACTGATTGTAAAGGGATCATTTATCAAAACATATATAATATTAGGATTTGAAATATCGATAACATAACCTTTCTGTTGAAATATTCTTACTATCTTAAGGAACATTTGACCAAAATGTCCGTAATTTGTTTATTTTATAACCTATCTATAGAAATTAGGATGTGCAATGTCTAGCATAAGAAATGTATTAAAGTTATAATTATAGTCTCTCTCAGGATATTTGATTATCTGTTGTAAAAGGTAAATATTCGGAGAAATCATTGTGACGATTAAGTTTTGTAATTACTTTCTAGTCTTATTAGTTATACTTAAGAAGAAAGCAAACGACTCGTGCAGTAAACTCCGTCTATAACGACTCAGGATATAGCGTAGTTTTGGATAAATGACACACTTTCTGGGCCCTATTTTATTCTTTTTCGTTATTAAATATGATCATTTTATATGGATATAACGTACTCCGGGTATATGGAATACATTAAGATGACCTCAAGGAGTTCGTTATATACGGAATTAATTGTATTGTCAGGACACTGAAGCAGCGCGTGAAACATTTCCAACCTAATGTCTGTAGTCGACTATATTAAAGCTAAAATCTATTTTCCTATATTAAGCTAAAACTTACTAATTAGCTGGCCGTAAATGTAGAATCTAAAGATGAGGCGTTCTCGTCCGACGCGTTGAGAAAGTATGTGCATGCATATATAAAATCTAGTTACATCTGTAACATTAGCAACACTTTCTGTATGATACCTCTACACTGGCAAATGTTTGCCTGCCTATTTAATAATGTTTTGAATTGAACAAAATATGCACTTTTTTATGTCAAAGTGTAATAAGATTTTTCAGAGACTGACATGATAAATGAACAACAGTGTGTGAAATAATAGGCTTCGACCAAACAATGTGCTTACATTGCAATGATTGAAAACGTAAGGAAAGTCTTTTAGAACATATAAAGCCTACAACAACATATTTTCCAAAGTAACGGCTAAAGTTAGTTGCACGTTTTATCATACAGTTTCATTAATGGTATGATCAAGGGTGTGCATATTCGACGACCTTTTCTACAGGTTTACTAGGCCTAAATTCCTAGTAAAGCTTTAAAATCATTGAATAGCGAGTTACAACCTTGCCTAGTCCGATCCCGTCGCCAATTTATTAGCAATATTACGAATTGTAATAATCTTGTTCCTACAATGAAAAGCACCGTACAATGTATGACTGAAATATCATACATAAAATCGTACCTTTTAAATGATGTGAGGGAAACTTCAACAACAACACGTGTTCTTCTTTATGATTTATATGATCATCAACGTGTCGGCTGACGCATTCATCAGGATAAAACACATAATAACAACCCTTTAGATGGGAGCAGTAGTAGGTAGTTATAGAAAATGAAAGCACTATTTCTGAAACATCGTACAAAAACGGAGCAATAGTAGTCACTTCTGGAAAAGTTGTAATTTGTAGTAATATAACGTGCTTGGCATTATTCTGTTTATCACGTGTCATTCCACAGGTATGCTAAACTAACTGTTGTATTGGGAAATATGAAACAAAAATAAGTTTGTGGTCACTTGAAATATAGACAGAATGTTAATAACATAGCAACTGTCTACAATTTTAACGCCGAAATTGTGTGATGAACGCAATTTAATCATGGAGGGCGGAAACCATATGAGGCTTGGTTTGAATATCACTCCGTATTATGATATTATGATTGAACATGGTGAAGAACATGGGCTTGACAGGGAAATGTATTCATAGCAATAGATGATCATGTGTAAGAAGTAACCAGGTTATGGTGCGATTTAACACTAACAAGCATGATCTTTGCCGATCAACTTTTCTAAGGCAGAATTGAGAAGTTAGCTTAACTCGGGTTCTTGAAAAATATATCATATCGTCGCCAAGACATGACACTAA
>JAUMHA010207712.1:5192-15982 GCA_032359765.1 Saxidomus gigantea | reverse complement strand
ATATTTAATGAAGTAGACTTACACAATACATAAGGTTTTCATGCTCTCCATAAATTATTGATCTCTAAAACTTACAAACTATGCAGACAAAGAATTATGATGTACCATTCAATTGTCAGTATTGATGATGAGCTGTTAAGGTGAGCGAGTTGGATCCACTGTAACCTTCTTGTATTGTATTTTCATATAGGCTATGATATGTCAACATTTATACGAAGATATGCCAAATACATGAACGAGAAAGCTGTTACATACAGACTGATGGCTTTTGATTTCTGCAAAGTGAAAAGAGGGCGAGATGACGGGTTACTGCGGACAATGAATTCAGAAAAGGTTTGTTTAACAGTGCTTGGAAGGTAATCAAAATATGCACGGCCTGTGCCTCCAAAAATCTTGCCTGGTCACTGATTTAAATAAAAGTTTTCTCTTAACAATTGTTGAACTTGTCCAGTATTAAAGGTAAATGCTTCACTAACTATGTATTATACATTGAGCCAGAACCAGATAAATTTGGCCCAGATTGCACTGAAGTTTAGAAAATCTCACCTTAAAACTATGGATTGCAAGTATACTACTCATGCACTGTGTTTCCTCTAAAGAATGGCCAAATGCAGTCACCTAAGTGCTTTTAATGCCATCTGTTTTATGAGAAAATATTTATTAGAAATCAAACTAGACATGTGCACAGGCTGTGACCTTCTTGGAATCTTGTATCAAAATATTAACATTGATAAAGAAAACGACAGATAAGACTGCGAGATCTGACAGTGTATTATGTTACTAAATTTCTATATTTCCTTCTGTGTGTTATGTTCTGGTTTTCTTGCCATCTCTATATTTACCCATATATGGCAGAAGTTTAATGTTACAGTCTGTAACCTTCCATTATTTTGTAATCAATCAAATTCGCCTCCGTGGTTGTGTAGGTAGAGTGGCTGACTTGAAATCACTGTAACTTCTCATAGATTTAGGGTCATGGGTTCGAGCCCTGCTACCGACCATTACTCTTTATGTGAAACAGTTGGCAGTTTTTAAGGAAGATTGGGTTCTAGTACCTAGATGGTAGGTAAACTGCCAGCCAGTACAAATGACTCAAATATGGCTTAAAATGGCATTCAACTCGTACAATAATACAACAACCCATTTCTAGCTACATATAGAATTGTAACACTGCTATAAATACAACTTCAAAATATATTGTGTCATTTGAATGCTGTTCTGTTTGGTTGAAAGAAAGGCAGTAAAGTGTTAATTTGTTAAGGTTACCTGTTCATCAAATTTTTCTTTTTTCAGTTATTGAAGACATTACCAGTTTTACAGAAACAAATAGATGCATTATTAGAATTTGATGTAAGTATATAAAATATTCTTATACAGTGTTAAAAGATACACATTTTTCATGGCTATGAATGCTCCAAGGAGAAAGCCTTATATTTCTGTATCGTGTCCTGACAGAGTTATGCCCATTTGATAGAATTGTGTAGGATTTCACAGATAAAGCAATTTGAATAGTTGAGCATGCTGTCTTACGATTTACGAACAGCTCTTCTTGTTAATGAAACTAATTAAAGGGTTTATTTCTTGTTTTACTGATGTTTACAACATTTTCAAGGAATTCCAATGTCACATTTCAGTGAAAAGCAGTAACTGTTTGTTTCATATGTGTACTTTTAGCCAGAATCTATTCGTAGATTCTAAGACGAAGTAAAATTTGTAGTGCGTCAAATTGGTTGCTGGCAGTTATACAAATTACATTAGTTGTAATAATTGCTTTGTGTATGTTTTCAGTGCACATCAAATGAACTGACAAATGGTGTGATAAATGCAGGTTTCATGCTGCTGTTTAAAGATCTTATACGTTTGTTTGCCTGTTATAATGACGGCACAATAAACTTACTAGGTAAGTGTCTCACAAACATTTGTCCCGTCTATTTATATAATTATGCCAAAAGTTTGTTTTAGGTTTGTTGTAAAGTCGGTGTTTGCTGCCAATGATTCTGTTAGATCAGTATCTCATGCAGATATAAACTAGGGAAGTAACAGTTCAAACCTGCGGGTGCAGAAATATTACGTCGTTATATAACAAATATACCTTTAGATTTTATTTGTACACTGATAGGTAAAAAATGTACTTCAAGGTATAAAAATAAACACAATAGTTATATTTTTATACAATTAAACTCAAGGTTATATTTTGTTGAGGTATGTTTTGGTCAGAAGTAAACAGGTACAATTTCTTAGTAATAATCTACAGATACAAAAATACACTTCAATGTATACGTAAACAAAGTATGTGAAATAACCATTCATACCTGCAGGTAGGAGAGTTTAATGTGCAGGTATGGAATTCGACCTGGAGAAATTAAACTACACTAGTATATTGGGGAATTCTTTTTTGCTTAATGGTACAAAATATATACAACATACATGCAGTTATAAAACTTTTGACCAGAATGGTACTCCATACAGTTGCTGTCTTGGTTAAATACCTAGAAAGATCTGTAGCTTTTTCATGAAATTACGTCTTGTTTTATAGATCAATACATTGTGACTTCATATTTGCTGAAAGTCACCATCTTCACTTATGAAACCTACAATATATCTGTGAAGTTAATGATTCATGTAATTTGTGTCATGTCTCATTTTAGAGTTGATGATGATTTGTTACTATTTCTTGCCGATTCGAAAAATGAAATTAATGTATGGTATTGTTGTATTGTTCTAGTTTCGGGTCTCCTAACTGATACAGAAATACTTGAGTTTGATTTCAAATTACATGTGCATTTAATACTGTAAATCTTTTTTCAACCACTTCACATAAATTTATGTGTATGCATGACAGAAAGACAACAAGATTGTGTAGTTTCTTTTCCCATGAAATTTGACATGGCAGATAAAGAATAAAATCACGCTTACATGCATACCTTCTGAGTTCATAAGTAGAAAGTCTACACACAGTAAAACTTGTGTGCCTGAAAGAATTGTAATTCTAGTTTAAATATGAACTCTGCATTGCAAAACCCAACATTTATAGGTTTGAAGTCATTGAGAGAAAAAAAGTGAAAGACATGTTAGCTTTATGGAAGGCCACATGTGCTATGTTTTAATTGAGACTGTCTTGTGATGGGCACAGGAACAGAATGTATACAGGCAGAAAGCTGATCTAGATCCATACTGCTCTCATATGCCTAACTTTGGTTTAATGCTCTCATATGCCTAACTATAGTTTCATGCTATCTTATGCCTAACTTTGGCTTCATAGTCTTTTATGTAACTTTGTACTTAAAGTAATACAGAGGACGAAAATGACCTGACATAATTATTGTACTTTTCTGTTTTTCAGAGAAATTTTTTGATATGAACAAGAAACAGTGTAAAGAGGCATTAGATATTTATAAAAAGTTTTTAGTACGGATGGATAAAGTCTCCGAGTTCCTCAAAGTAGCAGAGGTAGGTAGGAGAAAGAGCACAGATATTGTTCAACACAAGTATTATATTAATAAAAATCCAAATACGGATTTCGAACATGGAATGAACGGAATAATTCTTATTTTCAGTGACAGCTCAAGTGTATTTAATTTTCTGAACACCAAAAGCACATTTTTGTGAAGACTTTTCCACTTGCGAAAATACGATTTTTTTCGTTTACTAAATGAAATACATCCTTACTTTTTACTTGTTGGTGAACTTTAGGTGGCGCGATGGTCGAGTGGTAAACACTATGGACTACCAATTCGAAGGTCCCTGGTTCGATTCCCGGCCTGTGCACTGGAAATTTCAGAAACATGTTTCATGCCTATCTAGAGATGAACTGGTTAGAAACCCAGAGGTATTGGTGCTATGCACCGGGCATGTAACAGAACCAAGGGGTCTATTCATAAAAAAGAGTATGGTACCCGGATTCCCTTGTATCTGCTTCTGTCTTAAGGACCACAGTGGAAATAAGAGCTTGCTCTTTATTGTGATATCCTTTGTACTTTAACTGAAAATACACTGAAGCAAACCATTATTATCTGTATACATTTTTTGACAGTACAGAATTTTCAAAAATCACTCAAAACATACATCTTTTTTTTTCATATTAAAAATGACCATAGTGTATTATTTTACCTTCTCACAAATTAGCGTTGAAATATGATCGAAATGATATTCTGACATAATACATTGTAGTGCAAAGAAATTATCAGGAGTTGTAAATAATTAATGGAGTTTTCACACGTATGGTTTCTTGGTTAAAGAAGTTGCGTAGCTTCTAGTTAATGAACTACACTGGAGATTATCTTGAGCTAGTGATAGCAAATGCTGTTTTCCCCACGAGTGGCTTATATGTCAAGGGAAGTCCTATAGTGTAGGGCTTGAGCATTGGAGTCCTAACCCAGAGGTCATTGGTTCAAATTTTATGAGACGAATTTGACTGCAAATTTCACAATCCATTTCTTTTTTGTGAGAAAGGTTCCATTCCTCAAGAAGCAGTTAAGAGTAGTTCATTAAAGTTGCAAGAACTTGAGTCTATGTAAATTAGCAGTATAAAATCAATATGATTAAAATAAACTAATTGATTACACAATGTTTTTACAGAATGTTGGTATTGATAAAGGTGATATTCCAGATCTAGCGAAGGTGAGTACATAATAAGGACTCTTAGAGACTTTCCTAATCTTGTACTTTGCTTATTGTAATCGATAAAGTTAAAAAAATGTAAAATAAAATCCCACCCCGGATTGACTAAATGGGTCAGTCTGTACTTCCCGTCCTTCATTATAATTTTCACCATTTAAACAAATGGCTTATCTTCTGTAATTGCACTGATGGGTATTGTTAATGTGTCCTGGTTTCAATTTTACTTTACATTTCAACATTTTGTTACATATGTTTTGTTTCCTCATTGTAAAATTGGATATGCATTTAAGAAGGGCACTATTGTTTTATATGTACTCGGTTTTTACATTAGTTCACTTCCCGTAATAAAGCACTATTCTAAGAAAATATGTAACAATGCAGACAACATGTATGTCTCAACAAGCCCCTGTGAAACAAAATAGCCTGTTATACATATAGAACATCCACAGGGACATTGATTTGATATCATTGTAGTGAGTAAGATCCTGGGGAGTAATTCAAGACACAGGTCGCTACAATTAATCAACTTTGTAAAGATAATTGGTTGTTTGTTTCTTTTGGCAGGCTTTTTTTGTGAAATTTCGCAGGTCTGGTCTGTTTGTACATAAAAGTTTTGACCTTGGGTGTCTGGCACATCACAAGTATTCTGACTGGCATCAGTGCTTGCTAATTACATGGCTTTGTTGATTTCTCAGAGCATTTGGGCAGGGCATTTTGGGACAGAAATATTGAAAGATGAACTTAATAGAATGGGATGTATATCCAGTTTTACATTGATTTCAGTTTTTCAGTAACCGTAGTTAGTTTTTCTTGTTTTGTTCACTTCCCAGGGTCTTATAGGCAGTAAAAAAGATACAGTAAGTTTTCGTTCACTCGCTTCGCATGATCTTGCTATTCATTTGTTGCCACTTCAAGATTAGTTGCTAATTGTTAACAAAGAATTAACCTAATCAAAAACCTGTCTTTGATTATCTAGGTTCAAAAAGCAATGTCAAAGGAGAAGAAACTCTCATACACGCTGGAAATTAAACATTCTCATTAAATTTATGAATTTTTTCTGCATCAGCAAAACATGACAGTAAATCGGTTCACAGTAGAATTTTTGGTAAAAAAGTAACCTAATTTGGCGACAATTTTGAAACAAGTCTTTAAAGTTATGAAATGATTGCTAACATTAGCTCGTATGTTTTACTTATTTTGTACTCCACATATTCAACAGATGAGTAGGAAATCATGTATACATGTACCTTTATCTTTCCACCTTCTGAAGCAAGCAGACTTTTATATATATAGGGTTAACTGTTTCATTAATTTGATATTTGCAGTAGTGGATCTTGTATTTAATGATTTCAGATGTTGTAATAATAACATGGCCATTGGCACTAAAATTGTCTGTGACCGGGAATAAACGTACATACTGTCATGAATATCAACATTAATAAACAGTTCACCTTATTCTAATGTACTCTGTGCTGAAATGTGATAATTTAAGCTAGTTTGACTTCTAAATTAAGATAAAGCTAGTTTGACTTCTAAAATGTGATAATTTAAGCTGGTTTGACTTTATAATAATTATGTAGTATTGAATAGACGAAAGAGTTTCAAAAGAAGCAACTTTTCAGAAACTGCATTACAGCTGAAGAACAATGTACATAAGTTTGCTTAAGTTAGAGGTCAAGGTCATAGTTTCTCTGTGTTTTCTCTGTGTTTTGTTCGCTGTTAAATAATCAGTATAGACAGACATTAGTTGTCTGGACTCAATAAATGTCGCTTATAAATCCTTCAGAATATTTTGTGTGCTCTCTGACTTTGTTATGGCCCATCAGATTTAAGATTAGTTTTGCAAAATGTTATCCAAAGTGAGACAAATACAGTACCCAGCTTCCAGGTTTAATGGTTTAAAGGTTACTACATGGTTAATATGACATTTCTAACCCTGATCTTGTTGAAGGGATATATATCTCTATACTAGTCACGTAGGTCCTCAATCGCTCAGCTAACACTAAATTGTGCGTGGAGGTTGCAGTTCAGTTAATAAAATTTCATTGAGCATTCCACTATGAACCACAAAACTGACTGTCGGAATTTAAAGATGGACCAGTCCAATTAAGCAAAAAAATGGACTGGGAATTTGAAAATGGGCAAGTCAGGTTGCAGGTGTAGGTTTGGCTGTGACTGTTTTTGTTTATGGACAAAAGTGTTTTGTTTGACAAAACGTTCTAATCAGACACAAGCAGACAGACTGTGACCTTGCATCCACTTCAGATAATCCTCATTCACTTAGAATGTTACTAAAACCAGTCTGCATTTACCAGTAATCTAATTTTCATAATTTTGTATGAATGTATGGCAGATGGCAATACATTTGTATAATCATAGGATATTTTGTATATCACTGTCTCCTAACCTATTCAATAGTGATTGCATTTGAAGTTCTCAGATATGTAAGGGTCAGATAGTGTCCCCTAAGCAGTTATAGCACAGGTGTTATTGTTTTTGGTTGTGTCTTTGCACTGATTTCAAAATGTAATGTTATTTGGCAAACGTAAGCTGTTTTTTCAAAACTTTGGGGAAGCAGGGCATTTCATTCATGTTTTCGAGATATGTTAATTAAACTTTCACCGGAAAATGATTACACAAGGTAAAACACCTAATACTTCTCCATATGTGTTTTAAATTGGAAAATACAGAACTTTTAATGCCTTTATTATTTAATACCTGTTCTGCATGGAATAAATTCTTACCCTGCTGGACTTCCCATCTGTAAATTTTGATCATACCGTTGATAATTCACTGGAGCATTCACTGAACATTCACTAAATGAATAGGAAACAGTGTAGATCATGACTGTACAAATTACTAATCATGATCTGCACTGAAAGCAAGTCAAAATAACTTGACACACACAAACTTGAAACTACAAATGGTTCAGTTTGTCTTCAGGTTTGGAAGTATGTGCTGTTAAGACCCTGGGGAGGCCATAGTTTTTATATGTGTATATTTTTAGAGTTAGTTTTTCTATGTTACACGCTAACCTAAACATAGTTACTAACCACCGTCTCTGCTAAAAGCTAGAACTAGATGAAGCTATGTGTTAATTTTGCTTTTAATTGATGCATAACTTTTATGTTATTTCTAATTACAAAATGTTTGAGAGCTGTTAAGCATAAAAAAGTTTTATTAACATTTTACACGTTCTGTGTGATTCCAAAACTCATTGTTAATGACTTTAGAACCTTAGTTAGATTTATATTAAACTTTTATAGCAAATGCTTTTACAGAACATCAGTATACTGTAGATTGGGTAATAGTCACAATGGTTTAAATTTTGCTATTTTCACGAATTTTCCGATTCGCTAATTCTTGCAAAAGATTCATTTCACATAGATTTACTGTGAGAGAATACTTATTTTGTGAATTTGGAATTCATGAATAAGTCCGTCTGCTCACAAATCGTGAAATTTTTGTCCTGTGAAATTTACCCAATTTACAGTAAGGAAAGTTTAATTAACATTTTACAGGACTGGTTCTGTGTGATTCAAAAACTGTTTGTTAATGACACTTGAACCTTAATTAAGTTTATATTTAAACATTAGTAGCCAATGCTTTAAAGAAGAGTCTAATCCTGGCATATGGAAGCCAGTGTATTGGCTTGGAGACTAGCATAGATGCATATCAGTTGCTTAATTATATTATGATGTCTGATTCAGATGCTTGCAGTTGTTCCACTGAACTTGAGGGACTCCAGTATCATTGTAGCTGTTGTATTACTTATTCCATAGACAAAATGTATCGCATATAAAACTGTCCACAAGTCCTTCTCTTTTCAATAGAATTTAGGACTGTTTTGTATTGAAAATATCATTTATAACGAATGCAAAAATGTCTTGGCTTTCATACACAGAGGCTCCGGGTACATGTAGTAGAAATCTAAAAATAAAAGTGTTAATTGTTAATCATTTATAATGTTAACTTGTTGAACTATTGTTTATGTCGATGTTCTTCTTTGCAGGCGCCAGCAAGTTTACTGGATGCTTTAGAGGAGCATCTGAAGTCACTGGAGGGAAAGAAAGGCTCCACCACAACAGTGGCACCCCCACCAAAGTAAGTTCAGCTGAATAGAATTTGTATTTTTTTTTTATTGGGAAACATGTATATGAGATTGTCCTGCATTCATGGTTGAATTTGTTAAGGTTGGTGACTTGAAATCACTAAACCTGTCACTGATTGAGAGTGGTGTATCGAAGCCCAGCTGCCAATCTGACTCTTTTATGTGAGGAAGTTGGCAGTTCCTTACAGAAGATCAGAGTCTAGTGCTGGTTGCTGCCAGGGACTATGGTTAAGGTAAACTGGCCCCCTGTAAATAACTGAAATACTGTTGAAATGGGCGTTTTTAAAGCACTGGGACAAACAGGAAAGAAACAAAGGTACAAGACAGAAAATATTTTGAAGTGCGCTAAACTCGATAGAAACTGTTAGAAAGTTTTACGTAAAAAAAACCCCTGTAAAGGCCATCACTGACAGTCGAGAGATTGAGAGGCTGTTTCAACTGTAACCAGAACCAGCAATCTTTCACGTTAATCTAAATGTTATTGGACACTTAATTATTAGGAACAGGTTAGGATATGATTTGTTACATAATTTATATACAATTATAGAGCAACAGAGTACTTCTCAATTTTGAACAGTAGTAGTTGTTTGGATTGTGATCTGTCATTCATTTGTTGCTTCCTTATCACATGGTTGGAAAGATGAGAATGTTAATTTTTTTATATTTCAAAAGTGCTATATCACTGTGACAGTGGGTCATTTTAAGCATAGAATGTGCTGACCGAATTCATATATTCTCTGTAATAGATAAAAAAGGGAAAATTCGGCGTTTGGCAAGAATAATGCAAAATGAGATAAATGGAATATTTCATTCATGGCAGAACCTGGCATTAAATCATTGAAGACTACACATTTAACAATTTCCATATTCAATGACCACTCATCTAATATCCCATAGGTCTAGACTGATTAAGTATGCGTTGTGAGATTTATTTGACGTGTTTCAGACCTTCGGGATATAATTCCGCTATCAACCAAATAGCTAGTAACAGTACTATACAAGTATCGGATGAAGAGAGGAAGAAAATACTGGAAGAAGAGGGTAAACAACTACAGCAATTGAAGGTAACAGCTTGTGTAAACTCCCTCTCTGTGTTTTCTATTTCAGTCTTCTTGGAATGTAATACACGGGGTAGGAATCCTTGTAAATACTTGGGTATAAACTTTATAAAGGAATTCTGGAATCCGGCCAGCTTTGATAAATAAAACTGTTACAGAATTCTGCAGTAATGCGTAATCTATAAATAGGGGTCAGTTTGGGGGTTGTGATTGGTATTGCAAGATATAAGACCATGAAAATTAATTATCATTTGGTGGGAAGGGGTTGACCAGATTTTCTTTTGAACCTAACATGGAAAACTTGGATTTCTGCCTGTGTAAAAATGACGACTTTTATCATTCTTAAGATTTTGTATGGTTGAAAATGTCTAGTATTGCCTGTGGTTATGCTTTAAGAGACGATGTGCTATGCAGGCATGTAAAAATACTTATTTGCATTTTTGATGCTCTATTTCCTAGAACTTGTGACCTTGTTAGTGTTCTTGTCTAAGGAAAACTAACATACAGCTTGTTACAAAATGCTCTTATATTCCTAAGTTTTGGTATACTGTAAAACAAGATGGATTTTCATTCTGTATAAATCCCTAAATTTTCAGTTTTTACACTTAACTTGCTCATGAAAAATGCTTTAAGGAACAATGTTTTTTTAATGACAAATATTATGCATATACATGTTTTGATCTCACCAAATTCATGAAAAAAATTCATTGATACTTTTTTCCCCCAACATTTGAAAAGAACACAACTTAATGAGGAAAAAATCTATTTTTACAGTATATTCATTTATGCATTCACCTTTTGACCTGATTTTGCATAAATATTTATAGAGCGCTTTTCTAGATACGGCAAAAAACTGCATTTTACATAGAGTGGTTTTCCTTGTAAAGTAGCCAATGTTATATATGATTAAACTGCTCTCTGAGAACATTGTCCATGTTTATGATTGATAACAGGCACATGCACAGCTTATTGATGCTGCAGAATCGAAGTTTGTTTAGCTG
>JAUMHA010207711.1:1537-29765 GCA_032359765.1 Saxidomus gigantea | reverse complement strand
GTATTGAATTCCAACTAGTAGTTTTCAAGTTATGCTCCGGACAAGGAAAATGCAACGGACCGCCTGAC
The DNA here is from genome assembly GCA_032359765.1 of Saxidomus gigantea. Classification (NCBI taxonomy): domain Eukaryota; kingdom Metazoa; phylum Mollusca; class Bivalvia; order Venerida; family Veneridae; genus Saxidomus; species Saxidomus gigantea. Next base: position 29,697 of record JAUMHA010207711.1, on the reverse strand, counting down.
CGACCGACCGACCAACCACCAGGTGACTCCTATATACCCCCCCATACTTCGTTTCGGGGGTATAAAAAGATATGTTTGATCGTCAAATATAAACACAAACTTGAAAAGAAAGATTAAATGTGAAAATGTCAGTTTAGATAAATTCATAATCTGTATATGAAAGAAGATAAATTCAAAACACAGATTAATCTTGTATACTTCATGTATTATTTATTTTATCTTAATATAGTCAAATGAGTAACAAGCTTAGATGTACAAATGAAAAGTAAAGGGGTGTTAACAATTATATGCAGCAAACACCACTTGCAGAACTAACGATACATACCCACAAAAAAAAATCCCTACCTACCGACCCTCTTATTTTGGCCATGCCACCAGAAACACAACAATTTTTTTAGGCCTAACTACATAATCATCCAATTCTTTAATTATTCTCTGTTTCATAAATGTTCTATGGCAACACACCTACAATGTACAGTTCCTGTGTGCTGCTGATGGCTTTAGGAACAACTGAAGCAGCATGGATTTCAATGATTTGGAACTTTAAACCATGTTGCAACAGCTTATCTGAACAATGCTTCAGTGAGAAAAAAGAAAACAGGTATCTTACTCACCCTTGTAGTTTTTACGATCTGCAGAACATCTCCTTTACAGAATGGTAAATCCTCACGAGTTGTTCCTCTGAAGTCATAAACTGCAACCACCTCCTGACCAGGCTGCCAGGTTTCCTAAACATATAATTGCATATTTCAATTTTCCACACTAATGTAAGCTTGGTTTTAGATACTATACAACTCAAACCTGCTTCTGCTAAACTAACCCCTAGTGAAGTCCATACAGTAAAATGTTAGTGAACTATATATATATAACAAACTCCTTGGGACCATCTAAATTTTTCCTTATATCTGGAGTAGGTTATATCCATATAACATTGTAATATAATGTAAAGAAGGGAAGTCATTTGGACCAAGAAAATCTATTCCTTCTAATATCTATATCCGGAGTCTTTATATACCCTTCTAACATGTTTCAATATCATAAGGTAGCATTTGTAATAATTACTTTGTGCCTTTTATTAGTTAAAAAAATCTTTGGCAAAAAGACTATAGAGTAGCCACATCTGAGGTAACATTAAATCTATTTTCATACTATCTTCTTTCAACTAATGAACTACTTCAACATACTTTCCCGAAGTGTACGGAATAAACAAATAATTTTGCTCTTACTAGTACTACTTGTATGGATGGCCATGGAAGCCTTTATTATCTTTGAATGAGTATGCTACACTTACCGCCATTGGCATTCTCCTTGTAAACTATTCTCTTTTGTAAGACATTTCTACAATTTAAACAAATATCATAATTTAACAAACTTTTAATTAAAATACCAGGGACAAATCTTAGTGGGCACCTGTTCGCTTGTAAAACTGACTGGGTGATTAAATTTTTGGGTTAACTGACCCAAGATTTGTTTAAACCGAGCTTATGAACACAGAAAACCATTCTCAGCTTTGCACATCTGGGTACTGATAAATTATCTATATTCCGGAAAGCTGATATCTCGGCTTTCATCGCTGGTCTCTGTGCATCTTTAATTTTAAAATGTATCTTAAAATACAAAGATAACAAGGATCGAATTTAACTTTTTTTCCCACTAGCAATTTTTTGCCACTAGCAAAGTGATAGGTTCCACTAGCAATTATTTAAAGGTTGTATACATGTTTAATTTTATAAGTTGTTTTGTTGTTGTACACACGCCACATTTTGACAACGATAGTGTCATCATTTTTTTTAGTTGGTCTCATATAAAAGTTTTAATGTTCAGTTCTGTTTCCAACTTTTTTACGGTTCTGACAGATGCCGTGGGGTCAGTGACTTCTGGCTAGACCCGGACATTTTGAGTTCTTTGGGTTCACTAAATGTGCTTTCAAAAGTGTTCTCCACTGGCCTTTTTCGACAGGAGAAACTTGAAATTTCTTCTCCATATCACGGTTTTTCAGACGAAATCAAATATCGTCTAGACGCTTAATCTAATTATCAGATACTTTCATTTGTATTAGAGCGACAAGCGTCTACAAGCGGTCACGTGATAATAGGTGAATTAACTAACACAAAGGAGATTTTAAAGCGCAAAGGACCGGTTGAGTGAATTGGCCGATTTTCGAACGTGATCGCAAAAATATTCAGTGCCATTATTTCCTACTCGCATTTTTTTATTCTTACTCGCATTTCGCGAGTTAGCTACCGCTAAATTCGATCCCTGGATAAAAGAGAAAGAAGACGACTTCCTACCATAAGCTTATAATCAGAGAATTGAAATTTCATTACCTGTATGATGTAACTTATACACATGCTTTTTGATCAGTTTTAAATAGATTTAAACTTGCACACGAATCAAAGTTAGACCTAGTTTTCATCTTATAATCTGATTGGTTAACTGGACCAGGGCTCATCTGAGAGTGCAATTCGGGCGATAACTTCGCCTAGAGTTGATTGACTTGGCTATTTTATTACTTCGGAGAGAAATCGACTTCGCTGTGTATTTTTTATAATCTATCTATAGGTCTATTGTTTATTTTTTATCAAACTCTGTTTTAAGAAACTTATTGCTTACATAGTAAGCTTCGCAGCGTACCCATCCTGTCAAGCATGTAAACCTGGTACGCTGAAGTTCTTTTGCCTGGCGATACACTGCCGTAGCTGTTATTGAATATTTCTGTTAAAATCGCAATTTTGAATCAAAATGGCAATCATTATTCTTTACGACTCGGAAAAACCTAGTTGCATTTTCACATCAAAGACTCTATATTTTAGCGAATTTATCGGATCAAACAGGCCAGACATGACGGCGGAAAACCGCAACATTATATACGATTTTCCCATACTTTCGACGAATAACCACGGTACTTTACTTCTGCTATTGAAGAATAGAATGTTTATACCAGTCCTAGGTTAAAATTTCACTTTTTAGGATAGCAATATAAGAAAAAATAGGAAAAAACTTCTTACATTTTAAACAGGAAGCGAAATATATCGCCATTTTAGGTGTGACGTCAGAACATACTAAACTCCGGATGGGAGAAAATTATCTACGTTCCCTGCTATATGTCATGTATAATGGACGACGCTAAACGAATATACGTCACGTAACATCAGAGCGTAGTTCTCTTTAATTCACCGAGAGCTTAATTCCTATCTTTTTTTCAACAATACGTTGAGTATTATTTAAAGATCACAGTGCATCCACAGATATCATGGGAATGTGTCAATATGAGGATGCAGAAAGTTCAACTTCTCTTTAGCTGTATATTTTCATTTCCAAACTGTCCGTCCATTTTTATTTTATTCTGTTACATCTTTAATGTGTCTTTTTAAACGTTTAAAGGCCACGTGCTAACTACAAATAAATGTTTAGATCTTTTTAGCTAGTTCGTGGACGTGTCGGTCTAATTTTATAAGCAAGATTTTTTTATTTGGATAACAGACGGAAGGAAGATCTCTCGAATCAAATTAATAAAAAGTTTAGGCAAGATAATTATCAAAAATTTTGTCTTCCGAATACAGTAATTTTACATTACATCGGGAACGATAAATTACCCATACCTTAACCTCACAGCTGTGCGAAAATATGCTTCATGGATTCTTCTGAAATCACGACGCAATTACGTTTTTAGACAAAAGTTACAGAAAAATTATATAAGAAATACAGTGCCGTGATTCCCTTGAAATCCGTGAGTTGACAACGGCGTCTTAAGACCTTTCCTAAGTAAAGACACCATAGACACGAAATTTTAATGCCCAGCCTTATGATTTCTGCAAAAATCGGCGTTAAACACGTTTCCTATGTAAAGACACCAAAGACACGAAATTGTAATGCCCTTGATATGACAACGGCAATTAAAGATGTTTCCTAAATAAAGTCACCGTAGACACGGATTTTTAATGTCCAGAAGGAAATGCAAGTATATTTCTTTATTATTGTTTCTATTTCAAGCTTCTCGCAACGGAGAAGTCAGTGACATAGCAACCGTATGAACTAACCAGAGGTTAGACATAAATAATGAGGCAATCATCGGCAAAAATGATGTCAATGGATAAACATGCTCGTTGACGGGCTCAAGAGTTTTGTTTAAGAAAGAATTGTAAACAGCTTCAAATCTCTGTAAAAACCGCTAAAATTTAATGTCAATGGTAATGACACTATAAAACCTCTGCAAAAGTTGCCTCGTTTCAAAGGTATTAACTATATCGAACTTCCACAAAAGTCGTTAAATTTCAGAGCTAAAAGCAGTACAGAAGTCGGCAAAAGTCGCTTAATTTCAAAGGTATTGGCAGTATCAAACTTATACAAAGCGTCGATAAATCTCAGTTCACTGGCAATAGTAATCCTAATTTCAAAGGTAATTAAAGGCAGTGGCTAGAGAACCGATTCCAGTTCGCTAGGTTTATTTATGGTTTTTGTTTTCTCCTACATATATTATTGCCGATATGTAGATAACAATGGTGTAAAATGTGTTTTTAATATTTCTTTACTTTATCAAGTCAAGTCCAAAAGTCAGACATTGGTTTACATGTCTTTTTACCTGTGGTTATGGTGTCTCAATCTTATTTTGTAGCACCGGTAATCCCTGTCAGTCATTTTGAAATGATACCAAAATGGCGGATGCCGGTGCTACAAGATCGAGACGCAGTAATCACAGGTGAAACAATGTAAAGCAACGATTGACTTTCGGACTTGAGGTAAAAAAGTATAGAAAATAGTAAGAAACACAGTATTTGCACCATTACTACATATCTGAAATAATATTTACATGACAAAAATTCTGGTTCACTAATATCGTATACAGAACCGATTCCGGTTCGATAGCGATTTCTTAATTGAAAAGTCTGATAAGACCAGATCACGTAGAGGGCTCATTGTGGATTACGGATATCCATAGTTCAGCGACCTAAGTCAGTCGACATTTGGGAAACAAGAGGGCCAAGATCGCACAATATCGCTCACGTGAGACCTACTTATTACCTAATGTTACCAAAATTCAACCCTTAACCATATATCATAAACATAAACATTCTGCTTGACCTGGACAAGACAAACATTCTGACCAAATTTCATGATAATTTGGTATCAAATTTGATTTGTTCTAGTGAGCTAGTTTCTGGACACAAGTAACCTAGTTTCAAACTTGAACAAGAAATCATTTGGACAAACATTCTGACAAATTTTCATGTAGATTGGATACATAATGTGGCCTCTAAAGTGTTTTCCTTTGATTTGATTGTATGGACCAAGATGACCCAGATTCGAACCTGATCCTGAAATCATCGAGAGAAATTTCCTGACCACTGTTCATGAAGATTGGGTATCAAATGTGGCCTCTAGACTGTTAACAATGGTTTTCTGTGATTTGACTGTGTGACATAGTTATTAACCCCAGGTGACCCAGGTTCGAACTTTGCCTAGAAATGATTGAAAAATAACATTCTGACCAATTTTCAATATGTTTGGGTTGTTAATATCACATCTATGGTATACACAAGGTTTTTGTATGATTGACATGGTGACCTAGTTTTTAATCTATTTTAACCCATATTCAAACTCTACTTAGATGTTATAAAGACAACCATTCTGACCAAATTTCATGAAATTCAAGTGAAAAATGCAGACTACATTGCATACACAAGGTTTTTCTGACTTGACCATGTGACCTAGGTTTTTACCTCAGATGACCCAAATTTAAACTCGACCTTGATTTTATGAAGACAGCCATTCTGACCAAATGCTATGAAGTTCCAATGAAAAATGCAGACTTCATTGCAAATGAAAGGTTTTTCCATGATTTGATCTGGTGACATAGTTTTTAACCTTAGACCAGTATTCGAACTCCACCTAGATTTTATGAAGACAATCATACTGACAAAGTTTTATGAAGATCCAATGAAAAATGACACATTTTGCATACACAAGATTTTCATGATTTGACTGCATGACCTAGTTTTTTTACATGACATGACCCACATTCAAATTATTCCACATTGCCTCTCTTTCTTCGAGGTTGATCACATCTGGAATGAGTCTTGATAGCCATTCATACAAGTTGTAAGAACTTGTTTCGCAATTGAGAATAAATAAATAAGTTTAAATTCATTCAAACTCTACCTAGATTTAATCAATTCAATCATACTGATCAAGTTTTATGAAAAATGCAACCCCTATTTCATACACAAAGTTTTCATATGATTTGACTGCGTGACCTAGTGTTTTTACTCGAGATGACCCACATTCGAACATAACCTACATTTTATCAAGGCATTCATTCTGACCAAATTTCATGAAGTTGCAGTGAAAAATGCAGACTCCATTGCATACACAATACTTCTCTATGATTTGACCAGGTGACCTAGTTTTTGATCTCGGATGACCCATATTTAAACTCAATCTAGGTTTTATCAATATAATCATTCTGACCAAGTTTCATGGAGGTCCAATGAAAAATGCAACCTCTATTGGGTGTGGTCAGTTTAGACCAAGGGGTCATAACTTGACCAATCTAGGCCTTTTGGTTTCAGAGAAGAATTTTAAATAGTTTTTCTTATTTGTTGCCATAGCAACAAGAGTTCTGCATCGAACGTAATTCTTTGAACAATTCCGATAGAGCTCCATGCAAAGTTTCATCAATATTGGTCCAGTGGTTTCAGAGGAGATATCATTCTTTTGAAGCAAAATGGTGGACGGACGACGGACGTCATCCATCCTAAAATCTCACCTGTCAGGTAGGCTAAAAAGTCATAATGAACGATGTCTTAAATTTAAGAGAGCGATTTCCTTTGAATATCAAGATTTTAGTTCGATCACAAAGCCCACAATTGTTGTTGTTGTTGTAGGAGTTTAATGCTTGTCCCAACCGTGTTTACCTAACAATCATTACTGGGTAGAACCAGTACAAGACTCCTATCTTCCAAAAGAAACTGCCAACTTTTTCACATAAAGAGAGATGGTCGATAGCAGGGCGCGAACCCATGGCATGCAGTCATTCTCAAATTGAAATTCCTTTCAACAGAAGCTTACATTCTCCAACCACTTCCAGCCAACAAGAAGCCAGATATTTGAAATTAAGCCAATCAGATGCAGATATTTGAGACTAAACCAATCAGAGCTAAGAGAATCAGCCAATCATAAATCAGATATTTTGAGACTTAGCCAATTAAAAGCCTGAGAATTGAGACTGGCTCCAATTTAAAGACATGTCACCTTTGATGTATTCTGTGGGCAGGAAGATATATAAAACATGTTGCTATTTATAGATGCAATACTGTAAGGGCATATAGTTAGCACAAGGATACATACAACAAAAGCTTTTTCAGTGTCTCATTTTAATAAAAAAGATATATTTCAACATTTTTCTGAAAAAAAGACTAATGTGAAAATCATAAATAATATCATAAATAAAATATAAATGTGTACATCACTGTGAACTAAAAACAATGACAGCACTTGTAACTGAACAACTCATGCATTCAAATGTATATCTGTGACTCTATATGGTTTAATATACTTAACAACTTTTAAAAACGCAACCAGAGATTTGATGGGTATTTTGTCGTAATGGCAAGACTTAGTGTAAATTGGAAAATTCAAGAAACAAGAACACCATGCTTTTTGGCATTTCTTGGTTTTACTCAAAAAGTTGATTACAAAATTCAAGCATAATTCGATCGAAACACGATTTTATAACGCAAAAAGAGCAATTTTATTCATTGCTCAACATCAATGACTTATTAAAAAGGTTGCGTTTTAAAAGTTGTTAAGTATATAAAGTGATTTGGTAACTGCTTTCAAAGACAGGTGAAATTTCTTATTATTAAAAAACTTAACAATCTAACGGATTCTAATCAAAATTAATCACCGGCATATTTTTATTTTTTTCAATATCTAACAAAATCCTTACCTAACCAGTCAGCCATGATAGGAATTTTTGTTATGTTTATAAAATTAATGTCATATAATATTAACTTTGCTTCTTCTAATCACTCAAACCTTGTACAAACAAATTAAGCAACAGTTTTGAACTGTTTACAGTAAGGAATGCTAAGTTTCATATCATTTCACCAGTCACATGTGATAATTTTGGAACATCCAATATACGGTTGTCCTCAAGTCAGGCATGAGTAAGTATTTTGAGGAGGCAATAACAATTCATAGTTGATATATCACTGATAACATGAAAACTAAGGCAAGAATGTAGAGTACATTAGCAAGGTATACAACTTTGTTCAAGACCACTTTACATGTAGACAGCATGGTATTTTTTAATTAAAAGAAACATCGATGGAAATTATATGTATAAGCAGACAACATCACTTTTGTAAACAAACAGTTATTTGTGTGATGTTTTGTTTTTTTGCAATATTTACAGAAGCTTATTTTGAAAATACAATCTCTAAGAGTCTATACCAATCTCTACCAGTTTTATCTTACGGTACTTTTAATTGTAGACATGGAAACATTCATAATGATAAAATATTTGCTTACTTTTGAAATTTATATAGCTCCCCAGTTCAAGGTTGTAATGATTTTCACTTTTCAGCAAAGAATATAAAGCATTGTATAATATTTTGTGAAACAAAGAGTTAGAAAACTTATCGCATTTTAAATATCTTCAAATTTTATACTTATCTTCCACAATTTGCTGCAATGGTTTTATTCTCTTCCTTGATTTCCATATTGTATTTAAATATTTAACGACATTTTTTTTATCATACGTGCAAAAAGGCAAATATTTAAAGTACATGTATATAATTATGTTCATTTAAGAATTATCACAGTATGATACTATCATTAAAGCAGTAATTTGAAAATACGCATAAATATCTGATTCAATATTTAACAAAACATCAAGGACAAGCTAGCCAACTTTTTGTTATCAATTTGGAAATTGTTTCAGTGATTTATGAATGTAATATATTTTTTGCATTCCAAATACCTTTGACTTCAAATATATACTTTTTGCTGACACTGACCCTGACTTTTGAGAAAATTTCTGTTTTGATTTTAACTTTGGTTGTATTATTTGTAGACGTAAAAATCTGTGATAAACATCTTAAATGGCCACTTTGAACAGTTATAAACATGTATAACTTTAACCCTTAACCTACCTAAAGCCTAAATCAGATTCTTGGCATCTGCACTGGTTTCACAGGCAGGGTACAAGTTAAGCAACACTTCTTTGCTGTTCTTGGAAAATGTGCATTTTAAGACACAAAAATGATACGTCTTGCTTATTATTTTTCAAAAATGTTTTGCTTGAATCCTGTCAATGATAAATGGTATCAAATTGTCTTCCCCACCCCCATTCCCCACCCAGAATATCTTACAGCTACATCAGCAGTGTACTGTTGTATGAATCTATCACACGTATATATATCAGGAACTTACAATAGATTATCACAGACTGCAAACTTATATAGGCACAAATCCTTGTACAATATCTTATGTTGTCTAGCGGTAAATATTTAGATATAAGTTCATACTTGTGACATTTCTTTATTTGATGTAAGAACTTATCCCAGACTGATAGAAAGAGCTCTTAGTCTAATGTTTTACAGACACAAAGAGCTTCAATCCACCCTCTCATACATCATTTGTAAATGCACGAAATCACAGCCTCATTGAATGGTCAAGCAATTAAGATTATTTCACAATTTCCATATTTTTCACAATTTCCAAAGAGATATCCCAACCTTAAGTTGGAATGATGTAACCTAAACTGAAATATTTGCGAAGTTGCCCAATCTGAGACCAGTTCTACCATTTATAAACAAACTCTTAATACAAGCTTTTTCCCCCCCATCAAATTGCAATATTCACTGCTAGATATATGTATTTCAAATGCAACTGAATCTGTCACTGAAAGTTATCAATACCCTAACAGAAGCTTAGGGAGAAAGCCTATGACCTTCATGTTTGACCTACTGACCCAAAAAATAATATGGGTTCTCAACACTTTCAAACTTCATTTGTGGGAATATAAATCTATAAGTTACAGAAAGTAAAGACTGAAAATCAGTTCCTTTTTAAAAGAACTTGCAGATATAAAATTCAAAGAACACCTCCACTAATAAAGCTGTAACAAACAATATGCATCACAGAGCATAAACCTACCCCTCACAGAACTACGTATCACATGTACAGTAAACTCCGTATTTAACAAACTCCTTGGGACAATGTGTTCCTTATATGCAGAGTATATTATATACATAGCTTTTTCATATAAAATGAAGGACAAAATTGGGCCAAGAAAATGTGTTCGTTGTATTTGGTATTTCGCTATAACCTCAGACGTCATATACAGAGTTTACTGTATAGTGATATACTGTATATGTTACACTGTCAAAGAACGGTCACTGCTGACTCAAGGACTAGTTACACTGTGTATAGTGTGTATTTCAGAACAGTTCACTGACAAACACATGGTACACAGACAGGCAAAAACATGAGGCCAGTGTCTTTCTGGAGACTTTTTACACCATTCCTTATGGTACAGCAGTACATTTGTATCTGCCTAGCTCCAATCTAGCCTTTGTTTGTTCCTGGTTCCCTTGGTTACATCAAGCTTGCATTGTACCAGTGAAGGAAAGTCGGGTACCAGTCTATGACTGGTTCTCAGCTACTGCTAACTTTTGTCTAAATCTTCCATACATTTTTTCATATAACTAGAACTGTCTGACATGTCTGATACAGCAGCATAAACCATTTCATAAAATATCTGGGGCCAAATTTTATTCAGTTCATTTCTCTTTCTGTCTGTAAATATGGCCTCTTTTGTCATTTCATTTATATAACTTCTAGCAAATGTCCGTTTTCCTTGTATATCCTGCAAGAAAGAAAGAAAGTATTTGTAAATGTGTATATGTAACAAATACTTTGACACATGGTACAATGCTTAACACTTTATTCCAAATTTTGGTTTATGTTTAACCAGCTTTCTCTTTTCTCATGTAAATGGACACACATCTGATAGTTTCTGCTATTGTGTGTAAGTATAAAAAGATTGTTTAAAGGTATATTTCTGTGAATATTTGTGATAAAAAATTGACTGGTCTATCAGGAAGAGCTGAAAGGGTCATTACTTTACTTCAATCAAGTAACCACTCCCTATACTACATCTTATATTTAGTTAACCCTTAACCCCCTGACGGCAAATGATTCTGCCTTTGCAACAAGTGCAGATCATGATCAAGCCAAATATCCATACAGTCCGATCATGATCTGCACTCTTTGCTATTCAGTCAGTTAATTTCCTGTGGGTACCCCTTTGAAAAATTACCATTTTAGATATTAAGAAGGGCAATTGTGAGTGAATATCTGACAGTATATTCTTTCTATACAGCCTGCTTCTGTTTACTTTTAAAGCACTTAAAATGATTTGAAGCCTATTTACCTGTTGTCTGTTTAATTCTGCCTGATATGTAAGTCCAGCACGACCCACAAACTCGCCCTGGGCTTTATCTATTTTCATTGTGCCATCCAGAATCTTACGGGATTTCTCTTCACTCATAGTTAACAACTGCTTCCGTCTGCAAATATAAATAAAATATTTTTTAATTATCCATTTCATATAATTCAAGTTATCAGAGGTTACAACTTACCGCAATTTACAAACCAACACTTTAGCAATGTTTACATGTTTCTTTTTTGCTCACAAACTTTCACTGCCTGTATTGTATGCCTTTCATGAAAGAGTGACCAAATTTTTGGTAGCTGGAAACAAAAGAACTTTGATTTTGATCTTCATGACTTTTGCATTAGCTAGGAAGTACTGTACAACTGCAAAACATGGGAGGAAAAGCATAATGACACAAATGTATATAGTTTACTGAATATTCAAATATACATACGCTCCATTTTTCACATGGCTTGTTGGAGACACTGTCATAAACTTAAATCCCTTTTTAGACTGGTTCCCCATGTTTAAATCCTTCACATATACTGAATTTTTGTTCAATACTAAATTTTCCACATCCTCTTTACCCTGTGCCGCCCCCATTCATGTTTTATTGTTTAATAAACCCTGAACGGAACTTGTAATCTATTTCAATTTTAACATGCATTTCTTGTAACTATATCATCACAAATCATTTGAATAATGTATCATATTCTCTCACTATCTATCCAATGCATTAAACTTTGATTAGCTCTCTGCAAGTTCTAGCAAATTCTTGTGAAATCTCATCTCATCTCAAAATATCAATAAATGTTTTGAGAGGCTTTGTAGCATATCCAATTCCACTACTAAAATATGTAAGCAAAATCTTGTAGGAGATAACAATTGTTTGTTTTTTCACGCCAACACCAGCTCCTAATTTTTTTTTTTGCTTATCTGTCAGCCATCTTGTCCGTAAACTTTTATAAATGATGCTCATAACAAAATTTCAGAGCAATAAAAAGTCCATAACAATTTTTAAGATCCATGTTCATGTCAGCTTTAGCTTCCTAAGCAACTAACTAAAATACTACACAATAACAATTTTTTTTTTTTATTTAGTATCAAAACTAGATCTAACACTCTGTTTGTCAAAAACGGAATAATTTAAGAAGTAAATACGCTTTACAAATTTCAGCAACATGAATACCAGTCCGAAACAATTCTTTAAACGTATCTTAACAATTGATATTATTTTCGTAAAATAATTGTGACCGTTGATCTTAGGGTATTAACAATAGGGCAGCAGGTAGGACTGTGATTAATGTAAAACTTTAATAACAAAGACCATTACTGTTACAGTCTTAATGAAGATTTATATTTTCCAATACACTATTTTTTTCCCAATACAATGTATCGTTATTGCAATAATGCCTGTAGTGATTAAGCCAGTCTCAATGAAACCTTGTGACACTTTACGTTATTACCGTATATATACTTATGAAGGTGCCATGCAAGTGCCATTTTGCGTGTTAAATCTGACTGAATATAAGCCAAATACAGTTTGAATTTTTATTATAGTTGTACTGTATTTTTCAAAAACTTTTCTTCTTTTGCGCAATCACTATAAAATATTACAGACCAATTTATAAACCAATGATAATGAGAACAACAAATATACTTAACTGTACTTTGCATTCATTGAATTTTCAAGGACCAAGAGCGTCCCATTTCATTAGTAAAAGTAAAACCTGTAGCTAAATCACTTGTAATTTTACTGCTTATAGTCATTTTCAAACAAATGATTTTCGAAACTTTTAGCATTTAAACACATGTATTGCTTTGATGTTGGGTTAAAAAAAAAGTAAAGTAAAGTTTTGAATGGTTCTATGCTTAAGGTAAATACCTAACATTCAAAACCAACTTTCTATAATTATAGGATTTAAAAAGTTGTTCTTACACAATGAATTAAACAAAAGCATTAAATATGTTCCTACAATTTATAATTATGAAGAAATAAATGGTTTTAAAGACATTTCTGTTTGAAAATTTTACCCATTTCAGTTAAATTTCATCACAACAGTGTCATTACTTAAAACTTGGCAGAATTCAAATTTTTACTAGTATAAACCAATGTTAAACTTAAATTAAAAGTTCAAAACAGAGATTAAGGTAACAAGAAATGTTTGTTTAACACATTTGCCCCAAATATCACCATTCCTATAAGAAACTGCTGATTCTAACGCTGTTACATAGGATCTGCATAAATAAAGGTTATTGTTTGGTCATACATATCATGCATACCAAGTTTGAGGAACACAGGCTCTATCATTCTCTACTGATTAAAAACCATTTACTGTCCATGGTCACTTTGACAGACCAATCTATTAATCATAAGGGGTCATCTATCAGTCATGACAAACTTGCACATCAAGTTTGAGGTTCCCAAGCCATATCATTATTTATTGATTGGAAACTGTTTTGCTGTCCAAGGTACATTCACTGACCAACCTGCATACCAACTTTGAGGTTCCCTGACCCGATCATTCTTTGGTTATTGATAGGAAACTGTTTTACTGTCCATGGTCACCATGACCTTTGACCTACCAACCTCACAATCATTAGAGGTCATCTACCAATCACCAACAATCTGCATACCAAGTTTGAGGTTCCAAAGCCTAATCATTCATAAGTGTGCAACGTGTGCAAAGCAATAAACCCTCTATCCTTCGAAAGGGGGCATAATAATATTGCATTGAAGGCAGCACATTCAAATCTTGTAAAAATCGACAAAATATATGGGTTAGAATAGAAATGGATCTTATTACATGTGGAATATAATATAGCTTCTAAATGTGAAAAGGTACATAACTCTGGAAATTCTGTACATCATACCTCTCTTTGAGTGGTGCATGTTTACATACTAGATAAAGCTAACTAAATATGGAAGTTACCTGTTAAATGGTAGTAAAACATTAACCATGTAAGGGTTCTTTCCCTTCAAACAGGAAACAGATGATTTTATACAAAAGCTAATTGTAACTTGTAACTATTCAGTTTTACTCTATTAAGTGATGTACACTAAAGTTGTATCAAATGTGAAAAAAAAAAATACAGGTATATGTGTAGACTGTAGAAATTAACTTTTTATAAAAATGAAAGATGTGCACAATTGGTAATATACAAGAATAACACTTTTCTTTGATTTAAATGTTCATGTTGTTAAAACAGAACAAATATACAGTAATTTCTGAAAATAACAATTCTGGATATAGCAAAACTCTGGATATAAGGAACAAATGTTCAGAGCCTGACGTTTTTTCCTTCTTTTATTTAATACGAAAATGCAATACGGATAAAACAGTCTTCTGATACAAAGAACGACTTTAATTATCCCATGGAGTTAATTACATACGGAGTTTATTGTAAAGACTGTAAGTCTATTTTTGTGTCGCCCTTTCTGGGGAAAAAGGCGTTTCTTAAAGTTTCTTCATCAAACTTTCAAATTGTATTGCTTGTGATGCTGCCACATTTTGTAGGTCATATTTGACAAAGTTATGCCCCTTTTTGTACAAAGTGTAAGAGGGCGACACAAGTGTTCTACTGAACACCAATCTAGTATAAATTAAGCTAGTAGGTGAAATGCTTTTGGAAATGTATGAAGAACCATGCCTAGCTTCAAAATAAAGCAGTAGTTTGGATTCTCATGTTATAATATGATTATAAATACACCAAAAAAAATGTGTATAAGTTATATCCATGCAACGGTGCATAATAGAAAAGGATATAGACAGACACGGCAAGTTATAATGAACTATGAAGTAAGTGCAAAACAATACAAACCCTCTTAGTCTTTTGAACGGAAGCATAATACAAAGAGTTAAGGATGTAATTTGTAACCACTTTATGCACTAAGAGTATCTTAATGTACGCGTGTGTCACCTACTTGAAGAAATGATTTAGACAGGAAAAACCTTTAAGGCGAAAAGAAATTCTGAAAATTGTATTAAAATTTGTCAATGACAAAATTAAGTTTAAATTATATCGAAATTTAATCGGTTATCAAAAGTTAGATTATTATTGAAGACAGAGTTATGGTTCTTGAACTGTCTCCTATCGTCCGCTGTTGAAAGTTATGCAGGACTGTCATTCAAAACGATAAGGTACAACAACAACAAATAACAAGAGGGCCATAAAGTCCCTACATTGCTAACCTGATATCCTTTGCAGCTCCTGAATACCATGAACCCCAATTGGATGTCAGATCTTATACATTATAGTGTCATTAAAGGAAATGTAGTGATTTATATCAGAGAATTTTTTTTTTCAAGGATCCCTATATTGATACATATGGGAAGTTCTCTCTGCCACAAGCAGCAGTGTTTTTTGTTGATTCAAATTCTCTTGAATATTTTTGGGACAGGTTTATATGAGGACCATTCCTCTGAAATCTGACAAACCGTTTCAGATGAATTCTTTCTGTCAAAATTTACAGTATTATCCATATAGGGAAATAAATTGGATGAGGATCAGTAAGTAACGCTTATGTCAAATATCTAAGCTGTTGGCCTTGTGGTTTAAAGCAGGAAGTTTTATATAAGGTATTTCCTTTCTGTTGCCATGACAACCAAAGCTCTGCATAGAATAGAATTCTTTGAACACTTCTGATAGACCATAGAAAGTAACATTGTTGTGAAGTTAGCCAAGTGGTTTGGAAAGACATGTCAGCTGAAGAAAAATGTTTAGGGGTGACGGACAACTAATGGGTAAGTTAGTAATGAAAGGTTCCCACATTTTGTATTTGTCGGGAACTCCATATGACAGAACAGATGAAGATTCTCACCTTGTATCTCCTAACAAAGACAGAAGTCTAGACTGAGGTAGTTGAGATGTAGTAACATTAGATATGGCACCAAACAGTTTTTCAGCATTCATCACGTCTACTGCAGTAACCTGCAATATTAAAACAGAAATACATATTCTGTTGATTTGGCTTACATGAATATGCTTGATAATACTGTATAAATTTTTAAGATTTATTTTTTCTATTCTTGTTCATAGAGCTGCCAAACAGCTTTGTCCCACTATGAAATGCTCTCCAACCTTTCTGTAGGATGTAGACATTATTATACACATCAGTTGTTTACGTTGTCAAGGCGACAAGCAGTGCATAACAAAATTATCGACATGTGAAATGCTCAGGTTGGCAAATTATGACATAGAGTTAAGTGATTATGTTCCGATTGTTTCACTTTTTTTATACGCTGCACATAATATAAGAGGCACTTAAGGGCTAGTATCGCTCTACTGGACTGACTGGACCGTTCTGAGTAAGTTTGGTGAAAATCATTTGGACAAGTTTGGGTCACTGTGACCTTGACCTTCGACCCACTGACCCTAACAACAAAGAGAATTATCTGAAGGTTGCAGGCAACTTTCTGAGCAAGTTCCATTAAAGTCAAATGAAAATTGTGACCTGAAGAGTGCTGGCAAGTAAATGATTACGGACAGATGACGGACAAACCACCATGGCATAAGCTCTGCTGGACCTCGTCCAGTAGAGCTAAAAATAAAAGACACAGCAACATCAAAAGCATACCTCTACATTATTGATCTTTTTGAGAGCAAAGTGCGCAAGTCTAAACAGGATATAACTTTTCCACAGTGTGAACTTCGTTACCGGATTACCCTCTAACTCTAGCGTAAGATTGTCTAAACGTCTAACGTTTGTCAATGCATTTATTTGCTGAAAACTGCAAATATTGGTTGAACTGAAGATCAGAGTCTGAAAAAAGAAGACGTACCTTTTAGAAACAGTTTTAGAAAGTTACGCTGAAAAGAAATGCAATATTGAAGAGCAGTTTCAGTTGCATCCTTGTTAAAATACTGTAAATTGGTTAATTTTAGCCATGAATTTCCAACTTCACTTATTTAAAAATTGCACAAAAGATTAATTTGTCATAGATTTACTAAACAGTCATGAATTATCCTTAAGTGAATTTAAAATTCGCGAATAAGTCTGTCTGCTCACAAATCATGAAAGTTTGTCACACTAAAATAATCCATTTTACCATTTTATAGTAAGCCATTTATGATTATTACAGATTAGATCAAGTCTATCTTATGGTTTTGTGAAAAAAATCTTTAACAGACAGGTTCTTTGTGGGGCATAATGCTGAAATTGGTCTGAAATATATCTTTACATACCTGTGTTGCGGGAAATCTAGTCCGAATTTTGTGCAGATGTTTTGAAATTTCATCAAAGTCTATAAATTTAAATATGAGAACTGTGACTGCCCCTGCAGCCTGCATTCCCCAGTTCCTCTCAAAGGCCTCGAGAGATGGAGGTCCGTATAGTGTTAACGTATCACCATCCAGGTCTGCAAGGTTGTTTAAGTTGTTCGTCAACTTACTGTCTGTCCTGTAATACACAATAATACAAATATATTGTGAATCAGTATCTGTGCATCATATTCAAGGGTAGATATGCAACAGTTTCTCTCCACTAACCCCGCTAAATTTTTAAAATAAACTTGTCCATGTTTCAATCTGGGCATTACCATTAGTTATCTAAAGGGATAGTCAGTGAAAGTTCACAGACTGAATAGGGAACAGTGCAAAACATGTTCAGAATGCATACATGTGTGGGCTGATCATGATCTACACTGGTGACAAAGGCAGATTCTGTTGCCACCATTAGGGTAAGGGTAATTCTAATGTTTATTCTAAAAAAGAAACAGAACTTTAGTGAAGAAAGTTTCAGCGGTAGAGTAGAGGTTAAGGTGCTGCCACTCATCCTGGAAGTTGGGGGTTCAAGCCCCACTAGGGTTACAACCGTATCTCCTCATAGGACAACAGTACTGGTTTTTCCAGGAAGCAGACTCGAGAGTGACACGATAAGCTACAAGCTTTCTTCACAATCGAGCTAAAATAAATTAGTATAAACTAAAGTTTCACGATTTATGTTCTTTTTGATCATTCTCAAATTTGACTACTCTTGGTCTTATATTAAAGACTTCCTACTGGGACAAGTCATGAATATCTGGCTTTTGATTGGCTGATTTTACATCTGAATTTAACCAATCAGAGGCCAGAGGTTTTGGACTTATCAATGTACTGTTTCAACTAAAGGCACAGTAGGAGTTGAACAGAAGTCTATAAGCTTAACATATGGCAACAGAACAGACAATTCACAGAAGAATATAATTTTTCAGATCAGTTATGACTGGTTTGTTTTGTTTGACATTAGTATAATGCTGTCCCTCCACAACATTTCAATCAACGAGCAACTGGTCATATTGCTAAAATGGAGTTAGAGCAACATTCTATCAGTCCTAGTGTTACACAGAACAATCATTCAACACCAGGAAGAAAGTTTTCAAAACTTCTCGATTGATAACTTCCTGTTTTTGTTCTTTGATAAGCTGCACTTGAAATTTTAAGACATTTATCATTCAGCAGAATCTTGAATTAAAACAGTTTGCAAGCAATTTGATGGATCATATAAAATGTCCTCATAATCTATTCTACTTTTATTGATTTTCTTTATATGCAACAAATGATGGGTGGCACAGTGGTTAACATTTTGAACTACCAATCCGAAGGTCCCTAGTTCAAATCCCAACCGGGGTACTGGAAATTTCAGAAATGATTTTCAGTGTTTCCAATTCATCTAGAGATGTACTGGATAGTCTCGTGTGTGTCAGTGCTATACATTGGGCACATAAAAGAACCAAGTGGTCTATTTCTAAAGACCTAGGTTAAAAAACAAAACAAATGATAGATTACCCAAACATCATGGTTTCCTTATACAGACCAGCTGGTTTAACATCTGGTTTCTTTGACTGTTGACTAGCTGTCCTTGGTCTTTCTCGGGCATCGCCGCCATCTAGTGTCATACTGTGAGCACTTCCTGGGCGACTGTTAGCACGACTACTCTGTTTACTGAAATTGAAAGCATTTCACTTAAAAACACATTTGTTCCTTGTTATATAGATCTAAACTCTTGAACTTTTAAGCGTACTGGTACTGTGTAAGCCACGTCTCACTTGAAATTTTATGTATGCGACATCATGTTTTAAGTGTAATGTTCTTGGTGAAGAATAAGTCACACAACAGTCTCTTTGAAGGTAAAAAAGCTCCTATTGAACATGGATGAAAGATTGTTACAGCAAAGCAGATAGAACTGGGCCACGGGTGATACAGTATAGCGACACAGAACCCAATACCTTGTGACTGATTCAGACTCGTCTCGACTTTCTTCGCCATCGTTATCGGGTGTCACGACCTCAGAGTTCGGCACTGACCCGATGTGGTTTGCGTATAGTTCTGGGGTTCGCACCATCTTGGAAGTCTTCTGTATCAAGGACCCCTGCATCAGTTCCCATTGTCTTTTTGCGTTATTGATGGCAAGACGTCTTTTTTCCTAGGACAGAAATGTATGCAATTTACACCAACTACTTATTTTGTGCGGACAATCAAGTGAAAAAAACAACAGCATTCAATGATTCGCACAATTCGGAATAAATAAATAAAGAGACAAGTTAAAACTCTCCTGCAAACTTCTTAAGTAATATATCTAGTGTCTTAGGTAATAAAACAGACAAAACAAAAATCACATATGAATTTCATTTTTACTTATGTAGTAAAGATTTTTTTAACCCATTCCAGTTCTACAATCAGGGCTCAAACAATAGATGACCTATTTCTAACGGCAACAGTCACCAATGGTAAGAGATTCTCATACCACTGACACTGACACTGACTATTCTACAACAGTTTACTGTTTTACTATCCGGCCCACTATTGTCTACCAAGCTACTGCCCGCTAGATGCTAAATTATATTTATAACATTACAAAATAAGGATTTACTAATACATAAAATACAGATAATTTTAATGTCAACTCCAAACTCTCCCAAAATGAAACATCCCAAGTGCAACAACCCTCCTAAAAAGCCACGCATGTTTTTCCTGTTGCATCAATAATATAAGGGAGCGAACTCTCCAGAGTAACATCTCCAAGGGTGTTCACTCCTGAGTGGTTGCACTGTATATCATTGTATATACAATTCTTTATTCACTTAGTAATTTTTCATTCATATTGCACCCCTATTAACAATAAAGTTGGCACTGTCCATACTTAAAGACTAATAAGCCCACTTTTTAACTAAAGTAGAGTACGGGTTAACAGGTGCTGACAAAGAGAGGGATACATCGGTCTTTTTTTCATTTCCCAGGGCCTGTTTCAACTGTACTTCACTTAGTTTTTGAAGGCCAGCAGTTTATATAATCGTCTTTCCTGTGAAAAACCAGCACTTCCCTCCTCCGTAAGAAACTGCAAATTTTCTTGCATAAAGAGACATGGTCGGTAGCAGGGCTCGAACCCTGACCCTAAATCAATGAGAGGTAACAATAATTTCAAGTCAGTGATTATAACCACTCGACCACAGAGGCAAACTGCATCTGTCTCAACACCCAAGAAAGGCTCTGGTGAGCTTAACACTATTTCTATATTCAATTTGCTTATTGATTGAAAGTAGCTGAAATGTCTGGTAGATCTAGTAATTTTAGAACAAAAGGTAGCTCAAACTGATATAATATAAAATGCATGCAGTTAGATAATTACAAAAACATCTTGCTGAATCAGTGCATTTTCTACCGCAGGGCATGCAAGTTATACAGTTACATGTATTTTATGTTCACTAAGTTAACATGCATGTACAATGTATTTACAATCTCTATTTTCTAGCAAGTATGCCAAATGACCTTGGTTCAAGTGCCTCACCATTGAGTTTAATATGACATACTAATTTTAACATGAGACAGAAAGTATTTATATAACACCGGAACCATTCACCAGCAGCCCATACAAAGATGGAATGATTACACATGGTATATAGGGTTTGTAAATTTGGAATGAAATTTGCAATTGCTAACTGCTTTTCCCTGCTGTCAAAAAAAATAAATTCCACCTTTGCAACAAATGCAGAGCATAGTCAACTTGCAGTCTGATCATGATCTGCACTATATTCCACACACCTTTCAACAATGAACAATCACTGTCAAAACTGGAACACGGACAACCATTATAGAAACTTAGTAGGTTCGGGCTAAATTGATCTCATACTAGCATTGTAAAGATTTTTCTTTTACTCAAACTATGACGTAAAGAACAACTGTAGAAAGTGTTTCTAACTCTAAAAACATCTAATAAAATTTTAAACATATTTTGACTAAAATTTTAAATTCATCGTTAAAATCACTATATACAATGAAACCAAACATTTTACAATGACTACCAGTCGTGTTCAAAACTACGAGAATTAAAAAAATAAAATAAAAATATTGAAGAGAACAAGTTCTTAAATTTGACCTACAATTTTAGCAAGCTATTAAATCAAGCAAACCAAAAAGGAAATCACAAATATCCCAGTTGCTTAGAGAAGCTAAGACCCCTATGTTTTGTTATACTTGATTATATTAGACCAAATACTTTTCTACAAATTCACTATTTGGCATTTTATGAAAGGTGCATCAGTTGATGGAAGATGACATTCAAATATCTTCTATGTCAAATAAAGAAATGGCAAACTGTTGAAAACAAATGAACAGTACCTAGTATGTTTTTCTAAGAATTCAAAGAATCTATATATATACATTTACTCACGAACACATCTTTTCTTGTCAAATTTTGACACTAAGAGTCAGTGTTTACATTATAAAATTTACTATTTTCTAGTTTGAAGTAATTTAGCATAGAAGGCCTAACATTTTGAAATTCTACAACATTTTCCATCAAATGTTACAACTACATATATTCTACAGTACAACATACCCAATCATTGGAAAATGTGACAGGACTTGTAAAGCTTGTCTGAATTTTACAGAAAATTTATAAATTAAAGCAACGTCCATTTGGCAGAAATATAAAGATCTGTATGAAATATGTTTCAAACATTTTTTTTGTTCAAAATGTATGATAACATGAAAACGTTTATTTTGCTCCTCTACACTGGAATCTCTTACCAGTATCTTACCAGTCTTGACAGGGCGTGGTCACAATTTAGGTAAGCCTAATAGCACGCCTTCAAAACATCCATTCACTGTTTTTATTATGAAAAGGCTTTGAAATAAAAAAGACTTTTAAGAAAGTAACTTGCTCGCCTTGTGGTCCCTGCTTTCCTCAATTTTGAATCTGTCCAATATGGTTATATCTTGGCAAATAGCTCAGCCTTTGCAAACTGTGCAGACTGACCTTCTTGCCAAGAAATAGCCATATTGGACACATTTAAGATGCAGTGTGATCCTAATCTACACTGCAAACTATTCAGTCAAAAGAGCTCCAGCAGTCACTCCAATGAGCAATTATTATTATTAATGGTGCTTTCCAAATTGAAGGATGCACTATAGCAGGGTATGATGTCGGTATTTCCTTAGTGTATGGCCAAAAACACACCTCAGGAGCTAACTTAGTCAACACCTAAACACCTCACTGGAGGCAGCTATTTGTTACCACTGGTATGAGTGTAGACCATGGTCAATCATGATCTGCACTTCTCAATCTGTTGGTAAAATATTCGCTGAGTATACCTCCAAAACGTAAATGGAAGTGTCTGAATGAATTACCTGGACTAATCCATTTTAGAAATTTGATAGTAGATATGAAATGTGTACAAGTGGGTCAACTAAGTGAGACATAACCCTAGCAGCTGTACAACACAAGGGAGCCAACTCTGGTTTACATAAGCCAAAAATCACAGCAAGAGTTATTTTTGTATTCATCATTGCAGAATAATAGTTTCAGAATATTGCTGAAATAAGCCATAAAACACAACTCAGCTCAGAAAGCAGCTTAGCAAGATGAGTCTGACAGAGGTATCTACTTTAGCCGGTTCAAACTGGAATAAAGATCTCCTTTAGTTTAGCCAGTTCAAACTGACACAGAAAAGTAGCAGCTATGAGGGCGCTCCTTTTATCAATCGAACCCTAAGAGAGATCTGATTTAGCAACATCAGATAGACATAGGGTTTGTTTTAGCTGGTACAGACAGGCATAATGGCTTTGCTGTAGCAAGGAAACAAAGACAGTCTAAGCATATGTTTTAGCCTGTTCAGACAGACATAAGACTACTTTAGCCAGTTCAAAGAGACATAAGGCTACATAAACTTAGCAAAAATGTTTATCTAGCAATAGTCGTATTTACTTTTCATCAAAGTGAAAGTTTCATATACGTGTTAACACCTATAGGTCTTTTCCCCAAAGCTTGAACAGTAAGCCCGGCTCTGAACATACTGTAAATGTCTTTGAATCTTTACATTGCCAAGCTTCTATCTCAGAATTTTCTAAGTTTTTAAAATTTATTTGCAAGTTTATGGAATTGCAAGTTAACCCTTTGACCTTATAACAAAGCATAAATATCTAATTTTAAGATAGAAATTTGAGCTAAACTGGTGAATTTTCAAAAAAAATAAAGAAAACAAAAACCTAGTGAATTAACTTTTATATTCTTCCGATTACATGCAGAGGTGATTATGATTAAGTCAATGCAGACCAATGAAATCAATCCTTCAATAAATTATGCAAGAAAATAAAAATAACTTGCATACTAAAACTTAAATGAAAATGTACATGCGTGACTAATTTGTCAGGACAAAAACAGAACAAGGTTTACATGAATGTATGAACTGTGCAGAGAGTGGTGTCTATCCGGTGAAAGTAAAAACATTGCATGGTAATAACATATCTGACCACAGTACCAACTCTAAAATATATTGTTAAATTCATTTTGAATATATTTTCATTGTTCTTAAAAGAGTCCCTGGTTTCAATACAAAGTCATATACTATAAGCATGACAATCTAAGATAAAACAGATGTAGACAGTAATCCATCTTGCAACAGCCCTTGTCCCCCCTCCCACTACTGCCACCCTTTCCCCTTTCCCCCAAATTCCATCCAATGCGGAACAACATTATACTATTCAGGAATTTGATCGTTTTGCTTGTATTATCCATACTCAGGTAGCCATTTCAGTTCTGGTGGATAAAGGTGACTAAATTTAAATAAAGGGTAAAAAATGCTTCTCTGCACAGTAAGTACTTTCTATACAACAAAACAATGGCGCACATGGACAGCAACATATATAGTGCAGCCATAGTACCTTCTGTCCTAAAGTTTTACCAATAAAAGGTTGCATGTACACCTTGAGAACAACAAAATGGAAATTAATTCTGCTTTTTATTTACTACCATGTTTACTGTTTATCAGCATCTGCTAGCACTACAATGTATCTATATTGACTTCATATCTTTTCAAATGAAAATTGATTAATTCCAGTCCTTTAGTGCATGAGTGGCTGTTTGGGGAAAGGTAATAATGCCTCAATGGCAGTCAGTTAAACTGACAGTGTTCATTGACATTTTACAAGTGCATACTTTACACTAGGACCAGTCTCAAATTTCTGGCTTCTGATTGGTCAAATTTGAAAATGAACAAAATTCTCACCAATCAGAAAATAGAGAGATCAGACTGGTTCCAGCTGTATGTTTAATAAGGCCGTTTCCTAATAGGAAATATAAGTTTGAGACAGGTAGAAAAATAACTTTAGCAACAAATTCTCTGTTAAACTTATCATAGGACATACACAACCTGTTGAGAATCAACAGCATAATTCAAACATCTTAGCATGGTTTCTTAAATGGTCTTATTTTGCAGAGATGTAACAAATATAGGGAATAAGAAAAGGTATAGCACAAAGAAGAGGTATGTCTATGTTCTCTTTGAGCAGGATCTGGCTATAAATTTAACTTACTAGCCCAAAAATAGAACACAAACTTCTACAGGAATTTGGCAAAGACACTCTTTGGAAACACTAGATGCAGTCTACACTGTTTTGTTATTACTCTTCATTATTACTATTGTATTTCATTGTAATATAACATATTTCTATTCTGAAATATAGAAGTGCCACAATACACCTGTTTACTGTGCAAATATTAGAAAAGATGATCTGAAGTTAGGATCCAAGCACCAGCAGTTTTCTTACCTTCATAACAGAAAGTTTGCTCATTTCTTTCTTCTTTTCTTCCTCCTTGCGTGCCATGACGAGGGCAATCCTACGCTCCTCCTCCTGGTATTGAAGAATTACATTTGTATACAAATCTGACATTGCTACTGTGCAATAATATAAGAATTTCAAATGCAAGAATCACCTTACTGAAACAAACTCCGTTGCAAATAACCAAAAGCTTTATATCTACGAATTTGCTTTAATTTGACTCCCTACGTATCTTTTTCAATAAAATGTGAGCTGTGCTGTTGATGAGTAGAATATTGCAAATAAGCATTCCATATGCAGAGGTATATCACAATGTGGCAAACTTAGCTGTGTAAGTTTTCTATTATACTACAATCTGAAGAGTGTCACTTTTCTACTGTGACACAAACTGAGGTATGTCACTTTTCAAAGCTAAATTCACTTTAATTCTGATGAAAACTACATCACTGGCAGTTCTTGTACACTCAATCCACACCAGTCTTGCCAAGAAGGTGGCATTCCCTTCCAAGAGTCAAACTCTGCATCATTATTCCAGTCTATTCACACTAGCTGTATCTACTTTCATATAAGGATACCATGGAATCTAAAAAGTTCTATTCCATTCAACAAGCTCGTTCTGTCAATAGTAAGTCAACCATAATTTTATATGAAGTCAGTGATAAAATCTTCTATTCTGACAACTTAAACTGTTTTTAACTTCTAAATAAATATGTTCCTGCAAGTCACATGACCTTTAGTTGGTCATGTGATCAAAGAGCAGCAGACAATTTTGTTTTTTACTTAAAAATAAATCCTAGGAATATATAAGTTTTTCTTTTTATGTTTTTATATCATATACTATTTTAGTAAAAGTATGCCTTATTAATTAACAAATATTCCTTCTTAATAAGTCACAGGGAATCAAAACATTAATTTTCTACACAATTAGCCATGCTTGAACCAAAACAGGTAATTATTTGATCTTGTGATATTGATATGGATACATGCCAGGCTATGATCTTTAAATGTCATTTAAACATACCTTATATTGTTAAATATCTTATAACATCAAGGTAACAGATGTAGTTACTGACAAGTGACTCCTCAGAGAAGTGTTGTGTATTCAACTACACATTGAATTTTGTGCATTATTAAATGAGTGTCACTATAGTTGAGAAAATCAATGTTATTTCATTTGTAATAATTAAATGGAACCAGTATAGTTATGTATTTTTCATCTAAATATATGTTCATGCACAGTTAATATAGCCTATAATAATTATGCAACCGTATACAGTCGACATTGTATTAAGAGACCACCCAAGGGACCACCACAAAGTGGTCTCTTAAAAGATTGGTCTCTTAATAGATTATGTTTTATTACACCAGTAAATCGGTATTTTGAACTGTTAATAAACTTTACTGTAAATCATACATGTAACATATTACTGACTGCACCAAACTGTATAATGTAAGATTCATCTAGAGGCAAACATTAGCAATAAAATAAAATAAAATCCCTGAGAATATGAGAAAGTTTTTTAAAGAGTTTATCCAACTGAGGAAGGCTACTTTTCATATTTGAGAAATCCTGTACACAAATTCTTAAATTAAATGTAAATCTTGTTTTTTGAAAGACCATTTGTCCTAAGACCCCTGAAAATATAGTACACAGGCAATATCATGCTGGTTTAATGTAAAACTGCTATCATCTTCTTCATAAATTATCATCACAAATTCCCACAAGCTACTCTGCCTGCATAAAAAAAATTCCATTATTTTGTAGCTGTTTTTTTCTTCAGAATTTATTTTGGGTTGAGAAAATGGTTTCAGTAAATGAGGGAAGAGTTCACTCCCTGAGCATCATTCAGGATCCTAGCGCGCATCGATTAACATAGGAAGGACGAGATAATGAAAAATATGCTATAGTGTACAAGTACCGTGAAAATTTCAGAGGGAAGTTTGTCGGTAAACTTCAAACACAGTCTCTTAATGGATATATTTTCATTGACTGGGACTGATTTTCGGAATAATTTATACAGTGAAAACGTTCAGGTGGGATTTGAAATGGTCATTCAATACAAAAGTTGCTTAATACAGGTGGTAGCATGTACAATGTCAAATGTATGTGTGATTAAGCAATTCACATTGCTGCCCTTATGAAAATATACAAGATTGATAATTATAATGTCAATCACAATAAACGATAAATTGCCATGTGAAATTTTGTTTACATTAGTATGTGTTCAAAATTTTGACCTACTGCAACTTGTCTTCGATATCACATATTTAACACTGAAATGTATGTAATACTGTCTGTATCAAATAATTCAAACTGCTTAATAAGGGAAAAATATGCACTTTTGTCTGATGTATGGCAATTTACTCTGCTATGCATGTGAAAAGTATGCACTATTGTCTGATGTAAGGCAATTTACACTGGTATACAGGTGAAATGTGTGTAATCTTGCTTGATGTAGAGTAGTTTACACTGCTACATGAAATGTGTGTAATTTTGTCAGCGGTACAGCAATTTACACTGCTATGCTAAGGTTGAAATCGTGTCCTATCCATGTGAAAATGTATGCACTATTGTCTGATGTTAGGCAATTTACACTGCAATATTTGTGAAATGTGTGTAATATTATCTAATGTTAGGCAATTTACACTACAATGTTTGTGAAATGTGTGTAATATTGGC
>JAUMHA010207600.1:0-15983 GCA_032359765.1 Saxidomus gigantea | reverse complement strand
AATGAGGTTAAGGACCATCTCCGTGAAGCGTGGAAAAAAGCAGAAACCGATAGAATGAAAATTGTCAAAAGGTTACTTCTTAAGTGGCAACCTGATAAAAATCCAGACAATGTGAGTTTTTGAACCAAGGTTTTCCAGTACATTCAACAATGCTTGGTTCGCCTAGAAACACCCAATTGGTCGTCGTGGTGGTATAGACGGTACTGGAAACGGTATGGCGGAGGAAGGCGCCATTCTTGGAGAAGAAATAGATCCTATCACAATTTTGATGATTATTTGTCGTTCAAGGGAACAAGCCCCACACATACAAATAGAGACGAAGAGCCATATCACTGGTACTCAGAGGCAAGACGCTGGATGAGACAGGCTCAATCAGATCTAAAAAAAATGCTACATGTTCTATGCAAGACACGACCAAGCATTCCTGTAACTGAATTTGCTATAAAGCACACCAGGTATAAAATTCTTTAATTTTGTAATCATATTTCCGACTATAGTTTAAAGGTCAGTCTTTTTGTTTTTGTAAGTTTATTCTGAATACACATTATATTTAAAAGGTAGTATGAGAAGTATTCAACAGTATAAAAATGTACAGTGCAAAACATGTCTTGAAACTAAAGTCTTTAAACATGTACTACTTTTTGTGTTTGATTGTTGAGTAACTGCATGCTTGGTATCGAGTGTTTGTTTCAGCACAGTGCTTCTACTTTAGCTGGGTTTTTGCCTATCCTTTTATTTATATTGTCACTTTTGAAATTTGTATTATAGGCCGCTGAAAAGTCACTGAAAAACTTGTAAACTTTCCATGATTCGGATAACTCGAGAACTCGGATAACTCGAGCATTTTACTCATCCCCTTGCGACCTCGAGGTATCGAAGTTTTACTGTATGGAGAGTTAAATACAGTCATGATGTCAACAGCCTTGCAAACGGTAAATGTCTTTATCTTTTCTGAACACGTACATTTAATTGACATTTTATCTTAAGCTATTTTAGTGAATTTTTCCTTTCAGTACGAGCAACTGTTATATATTTGCCAGAATTATTGAAAACACATAGTGTTAACTAAAACATGAGATTGATCCTTCACAACTCAATCATTGATATGGGCTGAAACACTAAAAACAAACACATATAACAGGATATTAGCATGATCAAGTTTCAGTATGACATTGACTAACATGAATAAGAGAACTTATAGTTTGATGTTTATATTTGCCTTTTTATGCCACCGAAGGAACGTTAGGTGGCATATAGAAATCGACTCGTCTAACCGTCCGTCCGTCCCTACTTTTGTCCGGAGCATAACTCCAAAAGTACTAAAGGGAATTACTTGAAACTTAATACAGTGATAGAGCACAATGGAAAGTGCACAATCCAAAAATCTTAAATCTATCTTGCCTTATTTTTTAATTACCCCCCTTTGTTACAGTTTCTTGATTTTTCTTGACCAGAGCATCATTCAAAAAGTTATGAAGGTAATTACTTGAAACGTTTAACAGTTATAGAGCACAATGATTGGAAGTGCAGTGCTCAAGATTATAAACTCTATCTTCTTATTTTTCTAATTACCCCCCTTGTTACATTTTCTTGCCCAAAGCATAACTCGAAAAGTACTGAAGCCTGAAGGAAATTCCTTCAGATTGCAAATAATGAGAGAGGACTCTCAAGGGAAGTGCAGTTCCCAGGAACCATAACTCTGTGTTGGTTTTATAATTGTCTCCCTTTATTGATTTATCTTGTCCAGAGCATAATCTTGTTCGTAGCATTACTCCAAATGTACTGAAGGGAATTACTTCAAACTTCATACGGTGATAAAGGACATTAATGGAAAGGGCAGTGCCAAAGAACAATAACTGTACCTTGCCATTTTTTTATAATCTCCCTTAGTTACATTTCTTGTCCGGAGCATAACCCTAAAAGTACTAAAGGAAACTCCTCCAGATTGCAATCAATGAGAGAGGA
The DNA here is from genome assembly GCA_032359765.1 of Saxidomus gigantea. NCBI lineage: Eukaryota > Metazoa > Mollusca > Bivalvia > Venerida > Veneridae > Saxidomus > Saxidomus gigantea. The sequence goes on along the minus strand of JAUMHA010207600.1, from coordinate 14,018 downwards.
CATAAAGGGGAAGTGCAGTGGTTCTATGGTATATTTTAGGATGACTTTGAATGCAGAAAAAGATTAAATGAGGATTTCATGTCTACATTTTTAGGATAATAATTAGTACAGACTGTATTGTAGCAGTGTCTTGGAAACAAAATGAAACTTTTCAGAAATTATAATAATATGAAAGTTATTTCTGCCTGCGGGCAAACTACATATTTTGCTAAGAATGTTAAATAAAATGTATTAGAAGAAAAAAATACATAAAACATTATGATACTAACCAGTGCAACTTGGACAGTATCAACTTCTATTGTTGGCTAATTATTGCTTTCAATGGAATATGTACCAAATACAATCATATTATATGACAATTGAGAGGCTAGAAAGACTTTAAATCCTTTATCTGTTTTCAATTTATATGAATTACTCAATTATGATAGATGCCACTACAGTGTTGTTTTTGTCTTATAAAAGACACCCTAAGATCCACCTTCTTAATTTTAGACAGGGTAAATGATAATATAATAATAGTAATTATGTGGAAAGTAATGCCCAAATCCTGCAATGACCCCAATTATGTGTGATAAACAGTTTTGATTGTTTGGTGGTTGATTACACTATGAACATTGAAGGATTTTAAAATAATTGGCACAAATGTTAAGCACATGGAGATAAAGGTCAAGGTCACAGACTGTGAAACACCATTTCGGAGGCATTTGTAGTTATTTGTATTGCTATTTAGAAAATAAATAGTGTTTTCTTCACGTTAAGTTCGAAATACTCTAATTGGAATATTTTATTAATTTGTTTCCTTCACATTGTTATATCCATTGTCTTCAAGGATTGTCTGCGGATATTGCACAGCTAGCAAACCGATTGTCTGTGGAAGCTGGTAATCACTCGAGAATGAGATACCCTGACATGTATGCAGGACAACAGATACCGACAGAGGCGTACACAAGAGAAACTGCACAGAAAGTGATACATATTGCGCAGGAGATACTTAGTCTAGTACAAAGGAATCATATCAAATGAGACTAAAATCTGTTATTACACAAGTGGAATGCATCAAGTACATTTAGTAGGAGCAACACTTTTTCGTGAGAAACTTTATGCTAGCACTGTTTATATTCTCTCATGAATGTTTTAGCTGTTTCTTCTTTATTATCATACATGTTGGGGCCTCTACTTTTGATTTTGTGATATAGTTATGCTCTTGCTCAATTTCAGGCTAAATTCTGCTACAACTATAAAAATATTTACAAAAAATAGTTATGTCAGTTAATATTAATATTTCCACATGAAATTTTGTTAGCAATGTTGGTGAATTTACATGTTATTATACTTTAATTTTGTCGTGTTTTCACAGAACATATAGCACAAAAATATGTAATAGGATGCTGTACAAGTTTATTGGTTTTTCACAGAACAAATTAAAAGTAGCATTGATTACATGTTTACATAAAATAATGATTATAAAATATGTAAGTTTTGTACATTAAACAATTAAGTAAATACTGTAAATATTGTTACTTGAATTAACTGTTCACAATTTACTTTGTATATTGAGGCTTATACTGTTGTGATTTCAAAACAATTATACTTGCACAGTTGATAGTCTGCAAAACAAAACGATTATGTTATTAGAAGTTATGTTATTGCATTAAACTGATCAGTTTTCACATACACAATGATGTTTTTACTTTTTTATATATATAAGAGAGTGAAGCTGATGTTTGTTCTTTTTGGATTTACAGGAAAAAGTTTTGCTAGTACTGTTTCAGTCTGGTTCCATGTCGTACTGACATGCTGTATGGTACGTCAGTCAAAGCTGAGAAATGGCCGCAGTCAGTTAATAACGGGAAATGATTGAATGTTGATGGCTTAAATAAGACGTTGAATGTTCACTTCCAATATAAAAAACAGCTTACATATTAGTACACAATATCCGAAGTGGCAACGAATATCTACATCCGAAAATACGGCTAATCAAAGATTAATAGCAATTAACATTGCGTTAGTTTTGACAAATCACATATTGCAAGTTTTTTTTTAAATGATCAGTGCCTACATAAATCCCCTATTCACTCAATGTACAGAATTGCTTGTGTGGGCGTCGCCTTTATTGAGCTTTTCTTGACCCGTATCATATGGGTAGGAGCAGGTAATACCAAACTAGTAATGAAAACATTTTCACACGACAGATTGGTGCCAGTGCTATAAATATTTTCACATGAAATATTATTTAGTACTGTATATTTTCACATGTAACATTGTTCTACTACTGTATATTTTCACATGACACATTGTTCTACTACTGTATATTTTCACATGAAACATTGCTCTACTACTGTATATTTCCACATGACACATTGTTCTACTACTGTATATTTTCACATGAAACATTGTTCTACTACTGTATATTTTCACATGACACATTGTTCTACTACTGTATATTTCCACATGAAACATTGATAATATGACTTTTTTGTTAGTTTTGTATATATTTTATCATAACTGTTTAACTTCCTATATTTTCACAGAAAATATTGATATGAATATCTTGGTATTGCACTGTTGATAGTCTGCAGTATAAATTGATGCTAGTGCTGTTAATGTTTTAATGTTTCAGAATACGTCAGTTCATAATCATTCTCTTCCAATCAGGCAGGACAATCCGGTACAGTCGGCACCAGTTGAGAGCTGTAAATCATAACACACTACGATGTCATTTGTGTTTGTGTCCGTTACCTTCACGTGAGCTTTGTAATCACCCTGAAAGAAAACAAATGATAATATATATAAGAAGGACCAGAAAAGCACAACTTTTCCCAAAAGGTCGTAGTGATAGTCAATGAATAAGTAAAAATTAAACCCAACAAATATCAGTTCACCAACATTTCAAAGCGAGTTTCAGTTCTACTTACATCATATATGAACCCGGTTGTTCATAAAGTAAAAAGAAAAAGGCTTAAGGTGACCAGACCGTTCACAACAATGTATTGCGAATCCATTATGTTCGTCTACCCATCTAATCGCCCCCCCCCCCTCCCCCGAGAAAGTAGTTCGCAGTAATAACTATGTATATTGAAATTTACCCCTATTCCGACACATATTTATGTTCTTTGGTTAGATTAATAACACTGAAACAAGCGATCTAACTCACAGTAAGCCTGTACTGTATATCTCGCAAATAAACGACATGGAATTTGAGCACCGTTTTATTTAACGTTTAATTTTTGGTACGTGATGGTAGCTATCACCATACTATTCATTAAATACACATGGTTTAGCTTCCGTGGTGGTCCCGCAGTGGGTTATTGTTAACCACATGGTTCACTTAAACATGTTAGTCCGCTCACATTCCATCACTAAACATACGGTTCTAACGAAAATTTCAACAAATGAACGAATGCAGTTTCATACATAACCGAGAGTTTATCAAGAAAAACATTCTGACTAATTTCCATGATGATGGTGTCTTCTGAAGCGTTCATAAGGTTCTCCATTGATTTGACCTAGATACTTAGTTACCTTTCGTGACCCAGTTCCAAATTACACTTAAAGATTAGCAAAACAAACGTTCTGACTGACTTTCAAAATAATGTGTTACAAAATGTGGTTTCTAGAATGGTGGGCAAAGTTTTTTTACTCCATGTGACCCAGTTTCTAACTTGACCTTGAGTTTATCAGACCAACATTCAGAACGATTGGTGGTCTCTACAGTAATCACAATATTCTTCCATTATTTGACCTGGCGACCTAGTTTTTAATCACATTTGTCTTAGTTCCAAACTTGACCTGGAAATCATCAAACCATACGATCTGACTTATTTTCACGATGATAGAATGTTCACAAGTTTTTTCTATTATTTAATGTGACCAAAGGTCACCCAATTTCGAACTTGACCTAGTATTAACATGGGTTTCTTTTTATTTTACCTTGTGACATACGTGGTAATCATGTTTTGGCAGAGCAATTATCAGGACAACGTCCTAACTAATTTCAAAATAGGTTACAACTGTTACCCATAAAACTTTTATCATTCAATATCATTATCTGATTCTCTACCTAGATCGTACTTCATACGCTTATGCTTTCTTTCTAAACACTTCATCCCAATCATGTATATGGGTTGTCATTTTATTAACGATATGTCATATTTTACTCATACATACCCATTGAGTGTAAATATATTAATTGTTTGTATGCCTGTCATAGTGTGTGTGTTTTTCAAATGGTTTTTCATACTGTTGTTAGAGGGTTCATTGAAAAAGGTTTTTCAATGAACTGTGTTTTCAGTTTTTTGCTGGCCTAATAAATAACCTTTCGTTAATAAATAGATAAAGATAGTTCACTGACCCAGGGTCAGCACGGCCTTTGATCTAAAAAGACTTTACGGTCTAAATCCGTCATACATTCATAGGTGCATTTTTGACGAACATTTGACTTACGACCTCAAACAGCCGTAAAAGTTATACATTTTGTTTAACCAACCCCAAACCAAGTCTAGGACGTCAACTATTAGAAATCCCTAAATCCACTTATCATAAGATTTTACAAAACATGATTCAGATTCTCATTACTGTGTCTTAAACAAAATATATTTTTAACATTCTAGCAGCATATTGTAACAATTAACAACAATAAAATTATCCGTATTTATCATTTTGTGAATGCAAAAATGACTACTTGTTTTTGAAAATATCCTAAATAACAACAAGTTTAATACGGCATGCAAACGTTTAAGCCTGAATTTAAACCGAACTATCGTATTCCTGATAGGTATCGCCGAAAATACTGGAATCTCACAAATTGGGTGAGATATATAAAAGTAACCAAACATCTTACTGATTTGTGCTAAGATCACAGTACCTGTGCAAGAAATTTGAGATAGGACGGCAGATTGTCAATCACAAAGCTCGTGGGATTTAGATTGTAGGTACCAGGACTAAATGGACATGAGCACTGAAAGTTTGGAGTAGAGCTGGCGACCTCTGCTGGACAATGATGGGGATCGTTGGCATAGTGTTTTCCGCTCAGTACGTCACACAGTTCCCAAACACTGAAATATACAAACATGCGTACAAACGGTGTATCATAAGGATAAAAATAAAAGTAAATCTAGTCTACCTAAAAATTGTCACACTATAATTATGAAATACAGAGCACTTAAATAGGTATCCTTGATGACTTTGGCAGCAATGTGATTAACGTGACTGCAAAGGTTTTAACTTTGAACTACAGATCTGTTCCTGATAGATCTATTCATATTGTAGACTTTTGGAAAATAATAGATAACATTAAACGTAAATGACACAGTCTCTCGCGGACTTTACTTTTGTTATCACAGTTCAAATTCACGTAACATTTGGTATAAACAAATTACCATGGTCATAATGCATGCTTAACTTACCATGTATTGTTAAATATACTCCAAAAGCATGGCACGATCACAAACCCAAATAATACGTGTTTAAGGACAGTTAATTCAACTTTATAGTGCATTCCAGATATTGGTTGGAGAATTTTTAAGTCAACAGAAACGCTTTCATTGCCTGGTATGCGAATGGGGTCAATGTTGCTTATATGGATATTGTCTACATGGATGAGCTTACTGGGACTGGTACCTGTAATATAATAATGTATCGTTGATGAAGGAAAATATACATGGCAAGTTAATTTCATTTTATTATTTGTAAAGTATAAGCAACTGTGGAATGTCAATGAGTCTTATTGTAAAAGTCATCATTGTTATTTTACATTTCGTTATTTTTTCTGTATGTTTGATAGTCATAGTCAATGAATAAGAACAACATATCATCGCAAAGATACAATAACGAAATATCGAATAACAATGATGACTTTTACAATAAGAATAACGGAACATTGAGTAACAATATCAAACATAATTATAAACTTTATTAACGTTTGACGTGCCATAAGCAACCTATTTAAAAGTTCGTTTGTCTTATAGTACTCAGAAAGCAGTGTAATATGAATACTTACTACAGTCTGTCAGCTTGAACGGTAGAATGGCAGTTACTGTAGAAACTGCACCCAGTAGTAATAAAACACCTAACATTTTGTCAGATCTTACTGGACTGCTAATTTTGAACTGGAAACCTTACACGTACCAATCCCTTATCATTCCAATGGTGGCGTCATTAAACGACATAGCTGATAAAAGATTTCGGTCCAGACATATGACATGACTTTAAATTATTTCATTCATGGATAATAGAATTATGGTATTGTGTTACTCATTAGCCAATGTAACGGTACCATTAAGAATGCATTTAAGAATAGAACCACGTTTTTCTGCACCTGGCTAATACTGTTATGAAATGCTAACTGGATTGTCTAGTAATTATTTGTTATCTATAAAATAAAAACGTCTATTAACAGATATGTATTCACATTAATTTCCTTCACAAGTATCTATATCGTACAATGCTATCTCTCCTTCCTTAAAAGATATCTCTGAAAGAGAGATATCTGTTAAAACAACGAGATATCTCTTCAACTTAGAGAATTGTCTCTCAAAGTTGTGGAGATACTTCTAGTATATATACGAATATCATCTTGATAGTAATAGTTACCTTTAAACCGTTCATTCAATGAGGTTTGTTAAAGATGCCGGTAGGAATATGGTGGGGTGGAGGGGCAGCACAATGATAGACTTCCTAAAACATGGTAATTGGGGGCACATTATTTCCAAATTTGGCCACTTTTGCCGGTTCTTAATAGACCTTCTTGTCCTAAAATTAAGACTTTGGTACTTTGAAATCGCGGGTTTGTGCATGATTGGGAAATAATTGAGGTGGTCTTAATAGCGGAACTTAGTACTGTGCCACCAATGTATTTCTCGTTTACATGCTAGTAATTAATCAAAGCACTGAAAGTGCTTCCAGCAAGTTGACTACAAGAGGATTTTTCTATATTACAGACAAAGAGTGATCCTTCGTGTCGATACTTCGCTAACAGTACTTGATTTTGGTAACTATCTTAATCATAGACCTGCAGTTCATTAAGAACACATCATGTTGCTGTTGTTTTGAATTATTTCAAAACCCCTCAAGGTATAACATAGTTATAATTGAGACTTTTTGATGAAGTAAATGGCACTGTTTCTGAATTGTATGTAACCAGCTGCGCTTATGGCACATCCTTCAGTAATACGTAACACGACCTCCCTAGCACTTTACATGAACTCCTCTATATTTCACGAATTTTTCATGAAACCTGAACATTATGTGGTGGTGCATTAATGCCTCCGTGGTGGACATATGCTAACATCATAAAACATATAATACAGGTTATTGTTTCATAATGATGTCCGACCAGATCCGCCTCCGTTGTCGAGTGGTAAAAGTCCGACCAGAAATCATAAAAGAAAGCAAATGAAGCATTTTATCATTAGTGCACGTCATATCAACTACATGTTCAGTGTCATGCACTGTTTCTTAACAGTAAAGGTATACATGTGTTAATAAAATTATATTTCATCTCCTTCACACGGCACCTTTGATGTAAAGTTATGTCTACACTTATGTATGGCGCCAACCAACCAACTTCACATTCCCACCATCTTGTTCACCAACCCACCACTCCATTTGAAAAATGTGAAGTAACATCAAGTTATTTACTCGCCAGATCGTCCTTTAACAAAAGGTGTCTACTTTGTACATGCAGTCGTACTTAGCATCTCAAATATATTTGGAAAACCAGGATTCGGGACCAAAAAAATTTGGAGTTTCACTTCGGTTATGGAAAATCGAAAGTGTCGCAAACTTATGAACAACTTTGTGTATATTGTTTCGAAATTTCTTGAAACAGATTTTTAAAGTTCTTCATCACAATGACATAAAAGAAAATTTACAGAACTCAAACTCACATTTGTTGTTGAATTTTCACATCTTCCATCTGTTCGCACCCCACATTTTCCTTTCAACACATTTTTTGCACCACTTTAATTTACTCTAAGAAATCTTTTGAAATAGCTAAATATATTACCCATTCTTCTTTTTTTTTAAACCTGAAATACTTTAAAACTTGAGTACGCTTCACAACATATTTATTGTTCTGTAACCATTTTTCGGCCTGGGTTTACCGTTTTGATCGCGTAATCGCCGATCTAAAGATAGAGCGATGTTTATACATACATGTTTACTACAAGTAAAAAGTACACGGGGCGGTCTGCTTTTAAGTAGTGTGTGTAGGAATGTTATATCTAGGTTGTAGCAAATACGTAAAACCTGTTATTATTCTTTCGCGTTTCCAGAGATCAGAATCACTTACGCTAAATGACCCCAAGCCATTCCAAAAACTAAAAAAATCACGTGCTTACTATCAGTCAAATATACATTTTTAATCAGAATAACTTATATCGTAATTGTTACAGCTTACTAAGAATTACATGTACATGCGAAGAGGTCCGTTTAAAATTAATTTAAGTTGAAAAAATATTTATACAGTTGATCGCGTACCAGTGACACTTTATCACCTTTGTCACCGTGTGTTCGTGCAATTGAAGTTTCTCATTGTGTCAAACTGCGAGTTTGTCGAGTAGACCATCGAAGTTGCTGACAGGCTCTTGTTCGAGATAGTTACAGGTGCACTATGACTATGCATAACATTATTCATTGCACTACTTGCTGGCGATTCTGTAGATTTGGCTTGTACTTGTACTTGTTTAACATTACCGTTATTGTTGCCTTTGCCACCAGGGCTTCCTTTGTTCGCATATTGTGGCATGTGAAATACCGAAATTTACATTCCAAGACGTGAAAATGATCACTCAAAAGTCCAAGACGTGAATATGATCACTCATTTATTCTGTGAAATTCTGTTCAACTACTAAGTAGGATTTGAAATGCTCAATTAAAGAGGCATAACTGCTCAAGTCAAAGACGTTAAATGTGAATTAGAGATGGAGGTCATTGCCAAGGAAATCAGAACTTATTTACAATTCTCGCAAACTTGTGTTTCAGATTGCAATTTTGTAAATGAGTTAGCAATAATACAGCGCTCAAAATGTAGTAAAAAGAGCTATAATTGTGTTCGAAGAAACTTTTGCCAATCGTAATTTTAAAAACTTCAGCCGTGCAACTCATGGGCACAGACAGTACACAAACACTAAATGAGTAACAGTAAATTCTCAAATCACTTCGGATAGCGCATGTCAACAAGAAGAACATAGTCTACTTGTTTCATACATTCTCATCATCCAGAGCATTCATTATATGATAATAATCATATTTGTTGAAAGCTCGGCAAACCACTGATGTATGAGGTTTGTAACATACAACCACTACAGTAGTAGTTTAACTTCTGTGATACGACTCTGTTTATTCAAGTCAACTCACGAGTACTTTTTAATTATTTCACTTTTTTTTCCTGACTTTGTACAATCACTAAAATTTGACAATAATTATTTAAATTGAGTACTTTTTAATTATTTCACTTTTTTTTCCTGACTTTGTACAATCACTAAAATTTGACAATAATCATTTAAATTTTGTCATCCTTTATGATTAGCCATATTTTTTTTCACATCTGCTGCGAATGTAAAAGCCAAATGGAGAATATACATTTTAACCAAATATGGATAACTTTAGGTCTAAATGAAAAGTGACAACTAGCTTAAATTCAGATTACGTTTGGAACACAATACGCTTTCGAAGAAACGTAACGAAAGTCCAAGTTTTTGGTTCCTTTAAGTGAAATTTCTCGGGAAAAAGCACGAACAAAACAAAACAAACACTACAACAGACACACACGCAGCACGCTACTACACATAGCAATTTAACAGCAGTAAATGCGAGCTCTCGTACACTGTTCACACAGTGATCGAAAGTTTACCGGTGTCGTACATTTTTCTGATAATGGATAAAGGTTAAAATTGCCGGTATGCTAATTTATGTAAAATATAAGCAGTCTGAAGCAGAAAATTGAACACTTTTGTGGCATGTAGATTATGTGTCGGTAATTAATTGCATTTCTGCGAACATGCAATTTAATATCAGGGATTTCAAAGGCAAATATAAAAAACTAAAAACAATTTCTTTCATCGGAGTTGCCTGTGTTTTTACGAACCTTGTAACGCCAAATCGGATTGTATATTGTTTTGTTCAGTTCTGTTCTGTTCTGTTCTGTTTCCTCTGGAACGGCTGTCTTTTTACAACCGTCCCAAAAAATTATAACTTATGGTCTTTCTAATGAGACCTTAAACCGAGGTCCGGTTCATCGTGCTATACACCGAGCTTGTAAAGACCAGGATGTTCTCTAAAACTGGGACTCGTTTTGTATCTTGTTTAAAGTTTGAATTGTTTGAGTTGTTTGAACTTAAATCTGTCCTAATAAATACTTTACACGCGTTATAATTATAGAGATAAGTTTTGGTTCTGATTTTATTTGAATTAAAATTAATGTTTACCTCAAATTCATACATGGAACGGTCCATATATTTGTTGGCAGAGCTAAGTCTTCCATATTAAGAAGTTGCCATATTGACTCTTAAATGTAATGATTGATATCTCTAAATAGGTATTGAGCACACTAGTCTGATACATAGGTAAATCGTCTAAAACTTTGAAAATCATTGGAACTTCGGCAAGCCTGTACGTGCACAAGTCGGTTTCAAAAAGAAATCTTATAATTTGTTACATTTTTTTACTTAGTTTTTTAACGTAGTTCGATCCATTTCATTACGTTTGATAACTTCATTAACTTTTAATTAATCTACATCTGGATTTTTTGGAATTAGTAACTTTAGTGTTATATATATATCCACAAGGTAAACAACACAGAATGGAAAAAACTACAGTCTTGTTGGTTTAAAACGCGCATGCATGAATGCTCGCCATCTCATTAACCGGGCAAAGACACATCTCCGCTGTTGACCAATGAGATGGCGTCTTTACAAAACTCTTTGGAGTATGCGCATTCGAAACAAATATGGCTGCCTCCTAACGATATTATATTGTCCGAAAAAAGAAGGTTCGTCTACTTTCGTTTTTTAATTGTTAGACATATGTTGTGTGGAGAATGAAATTATTTGATGGTTTGCACTAGTAGATTGCAATAAATTATGCAAACATCGCTTTTTGAATGCGTTTCACTCGTGGTATTTTTATGACAGTTTGCGTGTTTATACTTCTGATAAATGAGATAAAACTGGCATGACAGTAATTTTGTCTTATCTTGTCTTGTCATTCCTCTAACGATCGGTACCTAGATTGACAAAATCGGTTTAAATTGTTGGAGAAATGGAGTCCAAACCAACATGTGTCATGCCTATGGTTTTACCTTTCAATGCAATACAGATATTCCCGATTAAATAACATTGTCGTGCGCTATTTATATATAACGATATTTGTATACATAAAACAGGTTTTTCATACACGTCTGTGCATGTATTCAGGACACAGATAATGGAATATTTTCAGAAAATGAGTGATCATGTGCACGCACTACCGGCTAGCTTGGTGGGAAAATAACAGTGGTTGTTATAGGGTAACAAACTACTTATGATGATAAATATAACAACTGATCGAAAGTTTCAACAAACGAAAATGCAATTTGTTTGACATAATTAAATATGTTTTCGGTTTTAAATTTTCCGAAAATGATTTGTTGATATTGTTCTCATGGAGATCGTGTAACCGACTTGCAACAAAGGATTTTAACTAAATAGGAATTCTACCTGTGAGCTTAGACACTTGAACACCTTATTCAGTAAGTTACTGTTAATACAATATCTTTTTTTTTTGTACATCGAAACTCTACTAAATTATATTTAAGCATTTCCATGTTCAATTCATTTTAGTTTGTTTTTTTACTATATCTTTTAAAGAATCCCCAAATAAATACAGCATGGTTGGTAACAATATGATCAATAGACTTTCTCACGGGACAGTCGTGTTCGAACCTTTGGGGTAAACGATTTCTTATGCGAGGAAGCACTCTAGCTCGGTGGTTGTACAGTGTGTACTAAGCATAGCAAACATAACGTCATCGTTATATGGTTTCCTGCATTTATAAATTTTGACGTTAATTTTGATAATTTCAGTTAACAGTGAATTTATCAGTTAGGACGTAGCTGCTATAAGGCACAGCAGGCCCAGGCCTACAAATTGTTTGGAAAATTAAAAATTAAAAAAGGTCAAAAATGCAATATAACTGAGGAGGTAGGGAGGTCAAGGTTGTTTTGCGCAGCAAACTCATTTGCTTTGAACATAATCTCGTGTTTTATCATTCTACATGTATGATAAAAATGAAGATATCTAAAGACTTTAGTAATATATCGAACGAAACAAAATACATTCTTGGGCAGTCATTTCCAATTTTTTAGCGCCTAAATTTAGATTTTAAACTTGGGACACGATCACAGTTACATGAAGTTTGGACAAAAAGAAACATCAATTTTAAAAAGCACCCTTGACCCACTATCAAGAATATATATATACAAGTTATGTAACATTCGCAACGAACTTACCAGATTCCCCTTGTTTATTGCTCGAATTTCTTGATAAATCCAAACAGCCAGGAATATCCACTGTAGTCTATCAATAAGGCAATAATTTTGCTCTTTATCATGCTCAAGAAACTCGAGATATAAACAAGGGGAATCTGGTAAGTTCGTTGCGAATGTTGCATAACTTGTATATATGTTTGATAGTGGGTCCGTTGTGTTTTTGAAATTAATATTTTTAGTCCAAACTTCATGTGACTGTCGACACGACCGATATGGTTTTCCTTTTCCAGATATTGTTAGTCCTAACTTATGTACCATTCAGGATAAATAAAGTTTAAATAGCAATGTCTTCTGATTTTTTTAATCCTCGTTGTCTGGACTGTTCAAGAGATTCCTGTTTGCCTGACATTTGCGTGTTCGGTGTCAATACATTGCTTCTGGCCTTGTGGTTAATTGAACTCACATTACGGTACATTACCAAGAGTAAGTATATTCCGTTGGTTGAAATCATTGCGAAAGGCATAGATGTTGTAGTTAATTATACACAACTCCATTAAGGTTTACAACACGAGAGCTAATATGTTATTTCCCCAATAACTGAACAAAAATATTTGAACGGTTAAATCAGTATAATAAAATATGACAATAGAGCAAATAAAAGAAAACGCTTTAGTTTGATCTTAAACATACACGAGGTCACAGTTACATTGGACTAGTCATAATATAAATTTTTCTCCTCCGTCCGCCTAAAGTTTTATTTCTAAAAATATCTTAGCGATGATAGACAGTTTCTGCTCAGTTATGTATATGATTTCGGGAATACGATTTTAATTCTTGTTAAGATTTTTATGAGCACATGTATGTGAATAAAATCCTTTTACCGTAAGAAAAACTACAATTATTGTGATCTTTATCTTTTCGTCAAAATATGCCCAAGAATGCCTAAGAATGCAGCTGTGGCGATATAGAATCTCAAAATGTTCGGGGGAACTTGATTCCAACCCCCTATACTAACTAAATTTGCCCAGCTACGCCCTTGTTGCTTGTCTGTCGTTATATAGATTTGTTTCTTTTACGTCTTCAACTTACTTTTTGTGAAATAATTTAATTTGAGCTAGAGCCAACATCCTTGTTATAAACAGTAACGCGATATCCCTCACTCGAGGGATCGACGTGAAACTATTGTGTTTATAGAAATTGAAGTAGTTTCGCGTTAAACCCGCGATACATTTATAGTGAACTCGTGACTGGGTATTGTAATTGAGCAGCCCAAAAAGCAGAAAAATTTAAGTTTTATGTCTGAAGGTAACATATACCTGCAATATTGTTATACAATATTTGCTTTGTCATGAGTCATGCAATGGTTATTGTGTAATAGTACATATACTTTTATTGCGCAGTAGAAACTTATAATTTACTATGACCAAATTATATATAGGTACTAAAGCAACTTTAATGCCGCAGATACGTTTGTTTGAAAAACACATTATTATTAAGAGCATCGGGTTCCTGTAATAAGCACCAATATACAGGTAGAAGAAACATAGGTGA
>JAUMHA010207489.1:0-15984 GCA_032359765.1 Saxidomus gigantea | reverse complement strand
AATGTGATATCATTGAAATTGGAATGATGTGATATAAAGCTATGAAACAGTTTAAACAAGTAGTACGATACAGCATTATGCACAATGTTTTTACATTTCAAACAATTTTCAAAATACGATACTTTACGGGTTGATTATAATGTACGTATTTACTTATTGACTTCAATAAATATCTGAAAACATGCCACCTGTTTGCTCGTATTAACTTCAAAAGATGCAGATACACATTTTATTATCATGTTGAACTTTATACGAAAGTTTTCACTTTTAAGGATATGACTTTTATGACGTTTAGCCAAGCGTACATGATGAGAAATTCGTGTATGAGCAACTAGATGAGATTACCCGATAAACGTCTTGAATACAATTATAATAGAAAATGTTTAGATTGTTATGAACATACAAACGCTGGGTATAAAGTTACATTTTCATTCTTGCTACAATAAACAGAAGTCTCTCAGCGACAACTTCCCATTAAAACACAATACCACACATGATATCTTACGCACATTGTGTAGGTAGACTTTGACTACAAATTGCCCTTTGTAATCCGCTTTGTCCAATGCATGTGTCTGGAAAGGATATTTTATTATAAGACATTGCTCAAAAGTATGCGAAAGTCATGTGACCTATTTCATGACAGTTGTTTTACTATACCAGCACTTAAAACGTTTGAAACTTAAAAAAGAAACTGACATGAAGAAATTTTTATAACGCTTAAATTTTACAGGCAACTTTGCACAAGATTTTAAACGTGCAGCTTTTATATACGTTCTTTGCTCGCCGATACCAGTACTGAACACAAATGGGTTTGTGATGATTTTTTTTACATCTAATCACATTATTTTGAAAACAAAAAGTTACAATTCCAAAAGTACCGGAAGTAATCGCTATTATATATCATCAGTACTGAACACGCCAATAAACACCGCACAACGACCAAAGTTAAACGGCGCTGGTAATACTAGAAAATGACATCTCTTATCGTCTTGCATGCATGAAATAGTTTAAATTTTTTCCTCAAATTACATGTAATGTGAATAGACAATTTTTCAATGTGACACCGAATTCATACCAGTTAACCGTGATCTAAAACATTACTAATTTTCTTATTACACATTTTTTGAATCACGACATCATCAAATACTTGCAGGTTCGGTAATCTTGATGAATAGACTTTAGATATTTCAGTTTTATAGTCAAGGTTTTTACTTGACTTCTACCAAATTATGGATCTTTTCGTTCAAATCGTGCCGTTCTGGTAAAATATCTTGATGCACTGTATACCGTGACCGGACTTTACTATATCGTACCGTATTGTTCCGTACTGTACTGGGTAAACTTTGAAACTTTGGTGTGGTTACCTTGTGATACTTTCTACACGAATGATGGCTACTGTATTTTAAGACATATGGTGACTTGGCCAAATCAAATTGCTAGATGCATGTTGCCCATGCAGTCCTATAAAATTTCACCGACAATAAATCGGGAAAATTGTATTTTTAACTTGTTCATACAAAAACTTAGCACATTTTAACATATTACATCAAACAATGTAAGACAATTATTCAGTGTAAAAATGAAAAGATCGACACGTACAAGCCAGTGTAGTTCCTATGCATTCCGCATTCTAAGCATTCCATATTAAAGTCTAAGATAAATATGAACATTTCAAAGGAAGTTGGCTTTTAAAACATGTATTAAGACTATTGTTGTTGTATTTTTGTGCGAATCAGAGCATATCACTATCAGTACACTAACGCCTTCTTCTTTACATGATCAATTAAGCACGTTATCGTAACTAAATAAAATGTGCCAACAAATCCAACAAAATAGTAAATCGAAAACAATAAAATATCAAAGAGATGTTACTATAAAGTGACATTTGTTCCCGATGGCACATTTTTGCCGGAGCCACAGACCTGCATGTTTTGTGCGACTACGTTCTACGGCACCGAAAAGTTTTATTAAAATGCTTTGAACAGTAACAAAGTTACGACATCAAATCTATATTTGGGCTGAACTTTGAGCTGCTGACGTGATTGTTCCATCACCCGATGAAGTTTTACTACAATTATGAACGGGCACAAGGTATATGACGTAGGTATGATATCAACAAACAACGAACGATCGAACGGACGCACAATGCGATTATTATATTCCACCCTTTTGAAAATAAAAAGGGATTGAACATCCATAAAACGCAGTCTTAAAACTAAAAATCTAGAATGGTAAAAAGCAAAACGTCGAAACAGTCTAAAATTCGCATCATGTCGAAAGTCTTGCAATTCTTGTAGACGCAAAGAAACTTGTCTAGTTGGTCTATTACTACTACGAGCAACAGAACATAAACTAAGTTAAACTGGTACATGTACTTCTGTATCACTTAAGTCTAGGTGCAATGATTTTGTGTTCAATGCATACAGACCGTACACGTCTGACCTAAATATTGCGACAGACTAAAAGGCTTTAGCCATATCTGTATCCTTCAACTGCCGAATTATTTTTTCTATCACTTCCAACACAAAACTTCCTTATGCGCCATTTTTTGTTTAAAAGAAGTTTTTTTTTTAAAAATTACTCTAGGTCTGGCGTACGATATTATAAATGTTATTTTAGTACGGCAGGTTGAACACATTTATCTGTTAATAAACCACCTCTGGCGCTGAATGTAGTTCACTCCTTGATGCGGAGAGGGTTACTCATTCATACAGGGTTACCGGCCCTTATCCAAAGAGTAACACCCGTCATTGCCGTGAATTTTATATTCTTACGTGAGATTTTAATCCTATATGTATTTATAATTATATAACTATAGACAGAGTCAATTCCTTTTGAACTCCTCAGTATGAATATGAGTATTAATATCGCGCTATTAATCCCTTACATACATCCAGGATAGCACTTTGAGGTTTGAAATGCCCTGCTTCTTTCAGCAGGATTGTATTATATAACTATACATCCATCAATAAAAAAGAAATGTAATGGTTTTAAGGTATGCATCAACGTCTGGGGCTCCTCATACGCGTGTCTCTACCAATATCACTGGACGAACTTGAAGAACTACTATACCTTGGATTTGACTTCGTTGTCGGTCTGTCATAATACATAGCATCGTGTAAATCGTATGCTGTTGGGTAGTGATAAGCTGGATGAGCCTGCATTATTCTGTTATCGGCATGCATTCTTCTTGAAAATGCTCTTTCGTTGAGATGCATTGCCCGGGGATCGCCTGTTTGCTGGAAGAATTCTAGTGTAGACTGCGGCGGAGGCGGAGCGTATTGGTCACGTCTGGACATTCGATGTCCTACAACGTCGCTCCTGGGAGCTGCAGCGCCTTGCCATTTTGGCTGATATGCATCTTTTTTCGATGTGCGTATTTCTGAGCCGAAACGCCCTATTGGAGAGGCTGAGCGTGCTCGGTTACGGTAAAATACCGGAGGCTGTGAAACGAACCTCGGGTGAGGGGCGACAACTCTCTTAGTGTAGAGTCTCTGTGGCGGAGGTACGGGAACCATCATCGGCGGCGGTGGTGGCCTTACGAAAACCGGCACTGGCGCCATAACAGGCCTTGGAGGGGGTGGAGCTACAGGTCGAAAACGAGGAGTTGAATACTCGACATAGGGTACCTGCATCGGTCTCAGATCAGGCTTTGGACGCGGAGCCTCAACATATGTCGGTTTGCTATATTCTTCCGTTCTTCGTGACCGCTGGGTTCTGTTGGTAACCTGCATTGTATTGTCACCTTTAGCAACAAGATTGGTTTTGTCGAAAGATATATAAATAGTTTCCGGTTCTGGGGCATTCACGTTCGACTGCTGTATCTGGTAGTGTTTCGGTTGAACCTGATTCACACCGGACTCAACTCTTACTGTTTTACTTTCAGTTGGTGTGTATGACTGCATCACCTGGGCGTCGTTTGCGACATTTCCGCCATCAGCATACCCGTTTGTGACTTCTGAACGTACTACAATGACGTCATTATTTTGCGTGGTAGCTGCTACCCTTTGACCTTTCATTTGCTTGAAAGCCATGTTAGCTGTGGCAGTCGCATTTACAAGATGCAGAGCGTCTCTTTGTGAATTGCAAATGAACATATGGCATTCTGCAGTTTGCCCACCTTTGTTGCATCGGATACTGGCAGCAAATATGGCTGGTTGTGCTGATTCCGGTTCAAGTGAATTAACAGGAAAAAACTGTCGAACTTGATGTCCTGTTGCACCGTCGGTGACGTTACAAGCACGTACACCTGCGCAGATACTCAACCTTTCCAACGGAAACTGGACAGTTTCACCCGTAAAAATGTATTTCAGTTCTAGAGCTGTCGGAAGAACACGAATTACGGTATCGATGCCGTCCACATCGTCGAGGTTATCCGGATACTTTTTTCTCAAAGGGTCTTGAAGAGCCTCAATTCCTTTTAGAGTTTCAGTCGGTGGGGATCTGCCAATGTACAATACCCTACATTCGTACATTATTGAGTCCTGGCCTAAAACTACCATCCTTTAATTTTACTTCAATTGTCAAAAAAATTCACTTTTTATCTCCAGATGGTATACACACAAATATCCCAGGTTCAGACTATTTCGTACAGTTTTACAGCGCTTATTTAAAACCAGTCGCCAGTAAAATTTAAACTTGGAGTGAGATTATTTTTCCGATTACATGTAATGTATCATAACAAGTTTAATCCATTAGTACATATCGATGTTTATCCGAATATCAAGAAAAAGTTATGTTTTAAATACTATTTGCTCCAACGTTACAACATTTTCACCACATTCTTATGTTATAACCGGTTTAGGGATTGCAGCTTGATACTTTACACTCAGCCCATCGGATACTTTCATCTTAACAACACACCCAATAAGCATAAATGATTATTTCACACCCGACTTCACACTCGGGTTAAAAATATCTCATTACAGTAGGCTTCCATACAGTGTTCGAAATTAATCGATTAAACCGGGTGGATGTGACAGTGTTACTGCATGTTGTCCGCTCTTCAAATAAGACGAGTTTTAGATTTATAAATTTCTAATGGTGGTAATGACATGAGCTTGAAGTGCCTCTACTGGGTATTTATTTCGCAAAATTGCCCCTGCAATTGTTTCTACCTTGCCATCAAACTATTTCCACATTCGGGCTTTATAATTATTAACTTCTTTTTGTAGGAAATGCAGCAGAAGTGAAATATAAAATATCTTTTAGGCTTTTTTACACAACCAGTGCAACGTGTCCTGAATGAAATTTGACCTGGCGTCATTTACCGAAAACGTATTTGGTTCTGATTCAACGTTAATCAGTTTTCTGTCAAAAAAGTACAAACAAATAAGGAGATGATCACTTTTTCATAATTACTGCTGCGACAACCATTTAACATGCACATGTGTTGGGGTAACTGCCGCTTTTTGTTTGTAATCGTGCTGAACCAGAATGATTGAGGTCTTTCAGACGGATGACAAGATTGAAGTTGTAGTGTCAATATGTTCGAACTTATAATACATTATACAGGACACAGACCGCTGTCAGATTCTGGTGTTTTGGTTAATAATTTATATGGAATTATTATTTATGTACATGTAGGATAGCTGCCGTCTGTCCGGTGGCAGAAATTGGTACAAATGTATAATACAATGTCAATTTAGAATTTGTATGGTAATGTTTACATTTATAACCTTACTTTACATTGTGTATATTTAGTGTTTACCGCTTCAGTAAAAGTTATTCAAATGGAAATCAATATTTACGTAATTATGCTGTTACAAACAAAATGTCAATATTAAACACCCACAACCCACTGTAGATATTAACATAATTTGTCAATATATATTCGCTGGTTTAATGCTTTCTTCTTGTCTGTGCATTAGAGTACGGGGGAAAAGCTTGATAGATTTAAAACCATGGTAGAAACTGTATTTATAATTCTAAGACTTGGAGTGCTTGTGTGTGTGGTAATAATTTGTGTTGTTTAGTCTGTTTTGTAACCTTTTCAATAATATCGCTTCTGTTTAGACATAAAAATACTGCATCATTCATGCTATATACATGTACACGATATTTAGTTTTTCTCAAAAAGACATTGACTCGTAGTTACTCGTGTATATGTAATTCTGATTGGTCTTGGAAGAAATCCCGCATTCGGCCGGGACTACAACACCGTAATACGTATGTTAGTCCGTTAGGCCGCTCGTACTAAATTCATCTTCATGTCTATGATTTAAAATTCAACTTTTGGGTTTCTCGGGCATGCTACTTCAGAACCATTACCCTCTTTTTGAGGAAAAATTACTCTTGCAGAATGATATGGAAGCCTTAGAAAAATATGTTTACAAAACACTTAAATATAACATTATATTTAGAGAGAGCACTTTGTATATTTAGGGACAGGTACACAGTACCATCCCTTCTCGCATGTCAGAGACTTTGGCACAAGATAGGGCTTAAACTTATTTGGTCAATCTGCACGGTGACAGAGCATGGCTAATAAGAGTAACGCCGTGAAGATGAGACGTTGGACTCAAAACCCAGACATCGCGAGCTCATCGATCTATTAACTCCTTCATTCGATTTAAGTACTAGCCAGAAATCAAGAACAGAACCGTGTCACTTGCGCTCTAGTTACCACTTACATTAGGTCATTTGCAGGTGTATAGGCCATTGACCTCGCCACAGGGTAAGTCAGGATTTATCATGAAAATCACATTATTACCACGAAAGGTAATATAAACACTTATGCTTATATAGGACAGCGTCTTTGGTATCAACAGGAGTATTATATGAGACTATACATTAGTGCTTTCAGGATGCAAGCAGATTAATGACGTGCTGTGTGTCATGTATATGAATACAACGGTCACTACCCTTCAAAATGGGCACATTGGTTGATAGTTAAGAATGATGCTCAAAACACAGTGGATGCTTCAAAAACATATAAGAAATAACTTTTATCAAGTTATTTTTGTTATTATCAAATATATACTTAACCGAAAGGGTGTATTTTTTATTTTGATTAAGACTAGGACAGTCAAAAAAGATTTTCACAGATTTCCTCTATATTCAATGTGAATGAAGCTGTTATACTGATTGTAATTTTGAGGTTATAATTATGGCAATGTTCATCATTCTAGAAGTATAAATCACTGATTAATGTTTTATTTAAAATTTTGTAGGTCACTTTGAACGGTAATATCACTTTAAGATAACGTATAAATTACGCATCGTTTACTATTGTATATCCATATTACAGAATCAAATAAGAA
This sequence comes from Saxidomus gigantea, assembly GCA_032359765.1. Taxonomy (NCBI): domain Eukaryota; kingdom Metazoa; phylum Mollusca; class Bivalvia; order Venerida; family Veneridae; genus Saxidomus; species Saxidomus gigantea. The sequence goes on along the minus strand of JAUMHA010207489.1, from coordinate 8,722 downwards.
GCACGTGTAAGACCAAAAGAAATTAGTTAATCAGTTAAACGTTGGACAAAAAAACGCGGTAATCATTACGCTAATGGGAAGACACTAACTTACAAGTTGAGTAAAAGCTGCTATAGACACCATTCATAATTAGTATTCAATTGTATATTTCATTCGATAATTAAACAGTTACAAGTTACTAAGGTGTGCTATTAGAATTCGAGGACTTCACTTTTAAGTTCGTAGACACGACACACCTTTTGCCTTTTCAGCCACTCAAATACAGGGCAGGTGGTAATCATGTCTGTTTCAGGGATGATCCATACCATCTTGGAGTGATTTAACCCTTACCCTGCTAAATGTCTAGTACGAACTCGTCCACTTTATCAGTGTGGACAGTACCATTAGTCATTATAGGGGTGCTCAGTGAAAATTAATTGACCAAATAAGCAAACAGTAGACTGCTCATGCATGGTCAGACATCTCATTTCTGCATGATCTACACTTGTCGCAAAGGTAACAACATTTGCAGCCAGCACGGGAAAAGGTTAAAACAATTTGGCCCTTTTATTAACGAACCAGAATTTGTGTCGGTATTATACATGGGCACGTGAAAGTGGAACACGGAATACACTGTTTGAGTGGTAGAAAGCACGACAATGACATTTGCTCTGGAGATTCACGTTGATTTCTGATACATGTAAGATAAATCTATAGTTTTTTCATGCAAGAGCAGATCTCCAGTTCCATAGTCCCTCCTATCGTACGAAAAAATATGTGCACCTTTGGACACTACCGAAAAAGAGAACCATAATAATATGTATAGGTTTCTTTGGGATTTATTAGATTATTATTGTCTGTAAAATCCCAGGTTTCTTGTACTGAGAACATTTGCTTCTTTGTGTTTTATTTGTCCGACGTTTTGGGGAACTTTCTGTCTTTTAGAGAGTTCTATGAAAGTGCAGAAACTATAGAACGCTGTTAACTACGTGGATCAGATCATACACGATCGATGCTGCTATAAAAGTCAATAGTGAACTATAATCTAAACTTTATCAGGAATCTTTAAGCACAATGTCACACAGAATATACACGAGAGGATTTCTAGTACAGTATATTATTATTTAACTACATGTATATAATTTTAAACGAACTACTATTGAATTTATTCTTGCGATATGGTAGATACTTAACTAATAACAACCATAACTCGGCCAATACGGGGAAAACACGGCTAATACTGGAAAACACGACCAATATGGAAAAAAAATCCGGCCAATACGACATCTAGCCAATCAGATTGGACGATTAGTTCGGCGAATACGGGACCCTGTTTTTGTAATTCTTGACGCCATTTTGAAACAACTGCATCGAATATTGCATTTGTTTCAAACATTTTACTAAATGGAAACTTTTTCTTTACGTAATTACCGATTAGGAAGATTTAAAGTCATATTGCACAAATGTAGCCTTGTCATATTTTCCTTATAATTGGGCTTCAGTCTGTCGTATTGACTTTCTTCGGACAATATGATTCCAATCAATTAATAACATTATATCATTTTAGAAATGTTATCTTTGTCATGACCTGTCCAATTCGGATGACTCCTTCACTCGCAGAGCCTCAGCGATGTAGTGATAGCGACGATAGCCTCAGGATCGGAGGGTCCCGGGTGCAATCCCCACCAGTGTCACAGCGGAAGTGTCCTTAGGCAAGACACAGCTATTTCTACCTCCCCCCCCCCACATATACACATACCCTATCCCCCCCCCCCTCTCGCTCTCGCTCTCTCTCTCTCTCTCTCTCTCTCTCTTGATTCCATATGTAGTGAGTCTCGTGATCTTTAATCTGAGTTATACCTAAGAACTTGATGCCGATGGTAAACAGTGACGGGTCGTGAGTTCGATTCGTGGTCTTGCATGTCCTTGTGTTATGATGGACATACATACAGAAACAAATTCAAAGATACTAGCTAGTGATACAGAATGGGCGTGTCGGATATTGCCTTGAAATGTGAAACCTATCTAAAATGACGAGTTTTGAAGCTCACGGTACGATGAGCTTTTATATACATGTATGAAAGCATGTAGCAATGACTAATGTAATAATCGCTTTGAGTTCATGTTTAACACCTAAAAGAAGGAAGAGAAAATTGTCCATAAAATATTCATCAGCATGATTCAGCTGATCACACCCGTCACTTTAGTAATAAACACATGAGCGGAACACGTTCATGCGTCATATTGTTGTGATTTAATCAATTAGTTCAAAACATCCACTCGTTTGTTCGTTGTTGTTGTAGGGGTTTAACGCCCGTTCCAGTCGTAACAAGCGGATACTCTACCTTACCATCGTTCTCTTTGTAACAAAATGCCAACATTCTCACATAAAGAGAAATGGTCGATATAGCAGGACTCGAGCCCACGACAATCAATCTATTAGAGGTTACAGTGATTTCAAGTCAGCGACTCAAACCACTCGACCACGGAGGCAGACTGTTAGTTCGTTTGTCTTGTCTTTTTTAGCTTTAATAAAAATTCAGTAAATTAAGTGATGTTCATATATTCCCGTCCAGTACTGACATGCCTTTTAGGACTGTGTCTGACTTCCGCTCCACTGGTTCCCTACTCTTGTTTCTGTGCTTCAGTCTAATACTCACTGCCGTTCATGTATTCTTCTAAGTCTTATTCTGGCTTGTTTCCGATAACTGTTCCCGGACGACCGTATCCTACCGTTGTTTCTTGATCTCAAACGGTTATTTTCCCACCACTATTGTTTAATGACTTCACGTGGCTAACTTACTAGCTTCCAAGTGGTAATAATTTCTGATTGGTTCATTTCTATTGTTCCTGGATTCACATCCAGCTGTTTCTCTTGTAACTAGGTAACTAGATAGAAGTGGGTAACGTATGATCGCATATTTCTGCTGTAAGAACACCATTTAAGGTTCGCGAATTCGTGTTAACCACATAACTATCGCGTTAATACCCGGCTTTACATGAAATGAAACTATGAAATGAGAAAGTTTAAATTTCAACTTTTCAAGCAAGGTGGGTCAAACTTAAACACATCTTCGCAACTAAACATCATCCCTGTACAACTCAGTGCAGTGAAAAGAAAACTCGAAAATGCGTTGCTAATTTAATTTATTTGACTCATTCATAAAAAAGTATAATTAGTAACGGGAAAATATCTGCACACACATACCAAAGACACTAAGCGAAATATAAAACATTCTTCAATAACTATACATAGATCCATGTATTTCATATTCATTTTGAATATTACCAGATCCATAGAACACAAAAAAGACACACACACATGTTTCTGCGTAAATACAAAATTTTCATTACATTGCATATTGAAAATCGGTAACAAATCCTCATAGTCTGAGATTGAAGTTTGCATGCTTCCACAACACACTCACACGATTAGATCTACTTACAATTTTCAAATGTCATTCGTACACACGCGCGGATTTGGAGGATATTTTACACTCGCTAATCAAACATTTATAAAATGCAGACATTTCCAAGAACAACTTTTTCGTCGTCTCGCTTACAGACATACATGTATTAGTGCAAAAATGATATTCAATTTTTAACCTTTCCACTGACAAATAAACAACAGTTTAAACAAATGCTTTCTTCAATCTTGTACAGAATCATCTATTGGGTAGTTTTAAACCAAGACGCTAATGTCCCACATTAACAAAAAACTCGAGTGATTTTACTGTAACCTTTACTTGGAATGCATTGTTCCACTTCTCCAACACAGTAAAGTTAGTGAGTTATTAACTGAATGAAGTGCGTTAGAAAATAGAATAAATCAATGCGACAGGAGGAGATTTGAAAGAAAGGTTTACACTTACACCAGAGGAAGATAAACTTACACAAGCAAAAGAGAAGCTGTAAATAGAAACTAAAGATCAATTAGAGGAGCATGTGCACGCTCACAAAACTGGACACCGTACAAGTCTATATACAACAACTGAAAAATTTACAGTAACTACTACTGTAAGCAAAGGGAAGTAACACAGAAGTACTAAGAAATTTATTAGTTTTATTAGGGCATAGGGATATGGAAAGTACAGGACGCAATAAGACGCTCATTCAGAGGAGAGGCTGCTGATATACCTCGTGGCTTGAGTGTTACAACAGACTTTACAGATGTATTTCATGTAATGTCCTATTAGGATTGAAGAACGTACGTTATTCAGCAGTGATGGTATACACAAAAGAGTTAAAGGCGGGTTTAGTGAAGCAATTTTACCACCGAAAGAAATCAGATAAAGCAAATGTTCGGTTACATATATGATACCAACAATGATTTGGAGAGGTTCGAGGATAAAACTGAATAGTCCCTTAGACTGAAAGCGACCAACAAGTCACTCTGTCGGTAAGTAAGCCCCCTTGAAATCCAGACAATACTGATATCTATGGTACAAGAAATAACAGAACTGAAAAAAGAACAACTCATGAAAATAACAAAATGATGCTCGCATTCGATTACATTTTGGGAAAATAATTTGCATTTTCTGTCATTTCTATCAGTTCTAATGCACCTTGTTATTTCAATTTCTATTATTAGCTGAGAAAAGTTTTATGTAATTAAAGGAATAGTTAGATAGTAATAAACAATATTATGGGCAAAAGTTTTAGCCTAGTTGTCTACACTACAAACGAGTGTATTTCAATAACCATTTCTCTATCCACACTCTATGAGTCGATACGGGTATATCCATTCTCTCCACTTCGCCGTTTGAAGATGATAAACAGAAAAGCAGCCAAGAATGACGTCACTGCCGAAATGATTGACAGGTAGAATCCAGCACTGAATTTTGATTTGTTGGCTCCATTCATTGATCCGTATACAATAGCCGCTATGGTAACCATGAAACCTATAATAAAAGTAAACATTGTACGGATAATGTAACTTCAAACTATTGGTTCATTTAACATTCTTTCTACTTTCTAAGCTTTTTCATTTTGTTTCTTTTAAATGACACATTATCTGCACTTTTGATGCTGCATAAAAAGAAGCCCAATGGTAAAGCTCGCACTCATTTTGGTACGTTATTTTCCTGCGAAACAATTACTCAACAGAATTAATCCGAAGTAATGAAATGTAAAAGAGTACACCACAGAACATTGTGTAAACAATTAGTTGAAGGTTAGTTTTTATGATTTATTATCATATGAATAGTTATTTGAATTTCAAAATTGCTTTACTATACTTGAATAAGACACTGATCCATGAGACATACCTCCAATTAGCACTGACAATGTCGAAATTATGGCGACCTTCCTCTTGGATTCGTCTTGAAGCCGCAGAAATCCAGTTACCATGGAAACAAAGAGGACAAGTACACTCATTACCATAAACGCCTGAACTGTACGAATCCATCCTGCATTTAAACATGACATTTTTTTACATAATTTAAAATGACAATGTATTGATATAGTTTGATCTGTTTGTTTCGCATTTATGGGAATAACCTTTATACTGATTTAAAAACACGAAACAGTCGATGTTACTTAAAGCTTTCTAAATAACTATTTTCTTCAATATGTTTGATGACCGACTCCGGAGTGGGCAGTTAGAGTCTCTGACTTGAAATGACTGAATATTTTCACTGATTGGCTGCTACCGACCATTCTTTTCACAAGTGTGAGGTGTATTATGTCTTTTATACATTATCAAGGGTTCTGGAACGAAAGCTAGGTAAAATGTCTTGCTGTAATTAACTGAAATATTGTTGAAACGGGCTTTTAACCCTTAAACAAAATATGGCCAAACTTACTAAATCCATGAATTGAAAAAAGGTGTGCGAAAGGAATAGTTCGTTAAACCGATAGTTATTAAATCAGTTAAGGTTACAACGTTGAAGTAAAGTATGTAATGTTTAAAGGGGATGTTTGGCCAGACAAACATGGGGTTCCTAAATGCTTCATAGTATTCAGTACAAGCACAATCTGTACGATTGTGTACCCCGATATCATAAATGCATGGATACCTTCTGTAAGTCTCTTGCAGTCAGAGTTGTCATCACGTACTGTACAGTTTTTCCACAGACCTGCGTGCTGGTATTGAGTTCCTTGGTTTTGGTAAGTCCATAACGGTAATACAGTACTGATCAAACTCAGCAGCCAGGCGTACACAGTCAATCCCACACCGACGGTTAAGACAATACTCATTTTGTATTCTCTGTAACAAACCATAACATATTGTACACAGACAGACAAACGGACATACCTACGCGACAGACGTTGTCAGGTTATCTCTTTTATCTTTGTTTGATCTTTTAACCGCATTATACAATTTTTAAGCCCAAACTACAATTTTTACCTCGCAATGATGGAATGAACCCACAAGCCATAACGCCCTAATGTGTAATGGGTATATATGCGACAGGACTACTTAGTACCTCTCATTCTACTGGCCTTTTGATACATAATTCCAACTATAGATCATGTAAGATTTGTCCATAATTAATAACAAGAGATGTCACTCGTAAGTGACGAATGCCCCCTGTCCCTGAGGTGTTGAAGCTTGCGTATTATTGTGTATAATAGGCACAACTACTCCTTGCCAAAATTACCCATATTCACAATTTTGGTATAAATCATTGTATTTGAAGTAAGGTGACCCGACAGGAAACACACATCAAAAAGGGAGCTAATTCAAATATAAGACAATACTTCTACTTTATGTCCTCTATTTTCTTCAGTACCTTAAGAGTTATGCTCCGGACAAGAAAATGTAACCAAGGGGTCGGGGTAATAAAAAATAGGGGGGGGGGGGGGGCAAGTGTAAATTAGTTTCTGTACAAACTGTATTTTCTTTGGCTATCATTTTATTAGACAGATTGATGTAATTGATACATTAATTATTTTGCATGTTTTCCCAGACAGAACACTTAAACTAGAATGGTGTTGTGCCGTCAGGCGTTTCACTCTCATTATACCGGAAGTTTACCAAGCATGTAGGTTACTTCTTCAGATCTTGATCAGTACTCCTGCCACTTCACACCTAACTTTAAGATGCCCTTGCTTGTCTATTACGATAATGTTACACTCCTGCATACCTGACTTCTTGTTTGTTTTCGTATGTCATGTATGTAGTTCATTCTTAAATATCACTCAGGTGTAACTGTATATTCAGATAGACCAATGTCTGATTATGTATTATGTTAACACTGGTTTAGCTTAAAATTTATGAAAAAGAAATATAACAATATTTACCTGAAACCGACAGACAGCTCTTTTTCCAAAACTTTAAATCTACCTGACTTAACCCGGAAGTTAAAAGTAAAGAAATATTAAACAGGTTTTTTCATGATCACGCGCACTTTACTTTTTTTAATGCAGTGAAGCAAACTATTATATATACAGGCGTATTTCCGTTCCGGAAATAATGTAGTGTCGTCGATGTTAGAACGAATGTTATACATAATGTAATTAATGTAAGTCAGGAAGGGACCCTAAATATTGATCCTTGAGGTACACCACCATTGATGGGAGACCAACCAGAGGAAATATTTTCGTATACAACTCTTTGCCTACGGGATCACAAACACAAAGAAATCGATTGCGGAAGAGAGTCACTAATACACAAAGAAAAAAAGGAGAAGTAAACCACTGTGCTAAACCCCGGCCAAAAGCCTTGGGCATGTCACATAATACAGCACACAATTCTTTACCTTCATCAAGAACCTTACAAAAAATGCCATTGTAGACGAATGTTAGTTGATTTACGGCTATATCACCTTTTATAAAGCCAGATGGAAGCGATTGTCGGCGAGATGATTATACATAATTATAAATGTACAGCGTCCCATGAGTTTACCAAGGCAACTGAGGCAACTAAGAAAAGATATTGGACGATTGTTAGATTGTTTAGATGGATCTTCCCTTTTAAAGGTGTTACGTTGGCTAGTTTCTATGAAGGTGGGATATAAGAATGAACCAGCGGCATTTTAAAGAATTTAAAAAGAGGTTCGGATAGCTCTGGTGCGCTTTCCCGGAGAAATTTTGGAATGCAATAACTGGACCACTTTAGATGGGCCGATAAGGTTGAGAGTGTCTGTAGCGCCTCTTGGATTGATAGACAGGTCAGGCAAAGTGGACTTGGTCAGGGTAGAACATGTTAGTAAGCTACGATCTGGGTCGTCAGTCGGCGACTATAAATAGAAATATTCGTTCAAGAGTTCTGTCTTTTACTTTAAAATACATTTTAAATATAAAAAGATCAAGACTTGCTTTTAAAACGAGTGAGTGGTATTCGCTTGTTGAAAATTCTACTAAAAGTACTTTTTATAGGACCTTTAAAGAAAGAGTTGAAATTCGAAAACTACTTAATATCAACTCCTACGGCTTTATTATCAGACATTCCCAAGCTCATTTACAAGCAATCACCGCCTACCAATTGAAACTGGTAATTTGGTCAGAACCACTATTTACCTCAGAATTTGTAATATGTGAAATTTTAGAATTGGAGACAAATTTCACTACCTGTAAGAAAACCCAAATTTTACCAAAGACAAAAGAAAGTTTATAAAATTATATTATTTTCGCCGCCCAAATACGTATAGTTTGGAGAATCTTACGAACACAACTAATATAACTGAACTAAGTAATTAAAAACTATGCTTTGAAATTGATACAATATACTAGCAGAGCTTCTATTAAAGCCTGTCATTGGTATGTTTGGTTTTCATGTTAGCAAATATTTCTTTTTTTT
>JAUMHA010207378.1:0-11271 GCA_032359765.1 Saxidomus gigantea | reverse complement strand
GGCAATGTGGTAAATATTTTACCTGAGACATTTGTACAGCCTGTTTCTGTAGGAATTTGGAAGGCAATGTGGTGAGTGGTGAGGCTACAGCCTCTTTGGAATGTAACAACACTGGATACTTCCAGTACACACAATCTGAAATCATACACAATCCAAAGTCAACAAAGATTGACCAAAGAGGCTACCAAAAAGAAATATAAAATGATACACAAAATTTCAGTTTAGAATGATGCTCAAAACACAGTGGATGCTTTAAAAACAAATAAGAAATAAGTTTTAATAAGTTATTTCTGTTACTGACAAATACAAATTAAGATATACATAACTGACAGGGTGGATTTTTTATTTTTGACTAGGATAGTAAAAAAGATTTTTTACAGACTTCCTCTTTATTCAATGTGAATGAAACTGTTATACAGATTGTTATTTTTGAGTTATAACTATGGCAATGTTTATTATTCTAGGAGTATAAATCCCTGATTAATGTTTTATTAAAAATTTTGGTGGTCATTTTGAACAGTAATATCATTTAACATCAATAATTTCACTGTATAAAGAAGACTTACTTGGATCACCATCAACTTGCATGAGTTTGGCTATAAACTGTTCAAACTGAGTGCCAACATTTCCTGTGCCCCCACCAGCAGCCACTGTCAGGTGGTATAGCCAAGAATCCTGAAAATTTTGTACACTTTATGCAATACTATACCAAGTAAATCTTACAAGGGTTAAATTTTTTTATAAATGTGTTATAAATGACATAATTTCTGTTTTTTTTTCTAAGAGCAAATCAGTAAGCTTCCACCAGCATTCATAATCAAGCTAAAATTAGCTGATATAAACTACAGCAAGTCTCCCGATATTAAGCTTCTGTTAACTGTATTTTACCTCACAAAACTAACAAGAGCACCAAGATGGCCCTATATCTTCACATGGCTATCACTGGCTCTATTAAAAGGTCAACAGTTGCATCACATGAAGAGCCAATTCTGACCTGGGGTCTATGATTTTAACACTATTTATAAATGTCCAAAGCACAATGCTACATCCCAAATATCTAAGCTCTGCGCCTTGTGGTTCTAGGCGAGAAGAGTTTTAAAGTTTTCCCTACATAAGCCTATGTTAACCTGTGGGGTCATTGGTAGAGGTCCACTTGACAATGCTAAATGCCAAATATCTAAGCTCTAGGCCTTGTGGTTACAGAAAAGAAGATTTAAAGATTTTTCTTTATAAGCCCATGTAAAATCAAGTGACCCCTTGGCAAGTCAATTTTGACCAATGGGTCATGATTTGAACAATCTTGGTAGAGGTCCACTAGGCATGCTACATGCTTAATATCCAAGCTCAAGGCCATGTGGTTTCAAAGCAGGTTTTTTATGTTTTCCCTATTTGTTGCCATAGCAACTAGATTTCTGCTTTTTTATATTTTATTACCACCTTTAATAGAGTTTCATGCAAGGAACATGCCTGCCAAGTTTCATCAACATTGTCCCAGTGGTTTCAGAGATGTTGTTTGAAGTATAAGGTGGCCAGATGATATATGGTGGACACTGAGTGGTCCCAACTAAAAATAGTACTTCATAAGGATTGAAGGACACACAGATACCATAGTGTCTAACTTTGATGGAATTATTTGCGGTAAAGCATATCAAAACCATTTGAGCAATTTTGTTAGAGGACCACCCAAAGCACAATTTTGTGAAGTTTGGTTGAGACTGACCCAGCCAGCGGTTAAGAAGATGTTATCTAAATGTTTTTCTATGTTCAGTCTGGCAGCCACTACAGACAAGCAGAACAGTTTGAGCAATTTTGGTGGAGTACCATCATTGAAGTTTGATTGAAATTGGCCCAGTGGTTAAGGGTGTGTGGTTTGGTTAAGGGTGTGTTGTTTGGTTAAGGGTGTGTTGTTTAAAGGTTTTAATGTTTTAGCTCTGGGGCCCTTATGTGCAGCACAACAATTTTGGTATTGGAATATACAACAAACAATCCTGTGAAATCTGGTTGAAATTGGCCCAGTGGTTAGAGAAATGATGTTTGAAGCAATTGTCGGCAACAACGAATGACAAACATCAAGCAGTCAGAATAGCTCACCCTGGCACTTTGTGCAAGGTTAGCTAAAACGAGCTTAGTGGAACAATGTTCTCTTTCTACAAAAATATATACTTTAAAGAAAACTTCACACTACACTTCACAAAGTATGTTTTAACCTTTTCTTGTTTAGTTGGTATAATGAGGTAAGTAGGTCCCTGGCATGGTGGCCATATTGCTATCACATGTTTGGTTGGCATGGTAACATCAGATTCTTCTTCAGATTCTGTAGGTGTGTCAATCTCCTCCAGCCTAGCTCCCTGAAGGTCTATTTGGCCAAACGGTGTCTGTCAAATATATAACAATTAAATTTTTATAGGGATTCAACAGTTTCAGGCCACATTAAATATAACAGTTAAATGTCACAAGAAATGCAAATGGTCACATAGTAAGCACCAGCTGAATTTCACTTAGATATACCAGTTAAATGTCACATAGAAGGAAAAACATGTACTGGAGAACAGGTAAATGTCACAGAGAATGCAACAGGTAATTGTCACACAGTGTGCAATATCTAAATGTCACACAGTATGCAACACGTAAATGTCACACAGAATGCAATATGTTACTGTCACACATTATGCAACAGGTAAATGTCACACATAATGCAACATGTAAATGTCACACAGAATGCAACATGTAAATGTCACACAGTATGCAAGAGGTAAATGTCACAGTATGCAACATGTGAATATCACACAGAATGCAACAGGTAAATGTCACACAGAATGCAACAGGTAAATGTCACACAGTATGCAACAGGTAAATGTCACACAGAATGCAACAGGTAAATGTCACACAGAATGCAACAGGTAAATGTCACACAGTATGCAACGGGTATTCTTAAAAAAATCTGAAAAGTTACAAAAGTATACTGATACCTTGTTTGATGGAGATCTATAGTAGAGAAAATATCCCCCAAGTAACACACACCAAGACTTCCTGGTTATTCCATTCTTTACCTGTAATGTACATGTAGTAGCAATTAAGGTTTGGTGATAGCATAAGTTGGACCTTTTCATTAAAATTTAAACATTAATAAATATGTTGTATCTATAAATCTATTATCTCATTTATGTGAAGCTATGCATGGAAGCAGCTAGTATCAATTTTCGATAAACAAAAACTATAATATATGCTGAAATTCTCCCATAATCCCACCTCTTTCCTGAACAACTATCTCTTTCATATTTTCCTCACATTGTTTAAGCCGTTTAACTTTTTTCCTAAAAGTATAACATGCATACCTCATTTGCCTGACTACACCAATGGTAAATGTTTCCCAAATATCATTTCACTAATCATTGCACAAGTTCGTATTTCATTTTTCAAATAACACCTTCAACTTTATTAAACTGATTTTGAGAGACACAAATTTAAGTCATTTGGAATTTCATACATAATTATAATCTATACATTTGCATCAAAATAATTTGTTACCTTGGTAAGAAAGCCTTTGATTATAGCTTTTGTTTCGACTTGGTCGAGTAAGTAACTGGTTGCTTGCCTCTTCAGCACCTTCTGAAGAACTGAAACAGAATTAACCAATTATAACTCAAACAACTATTGATATTTGTGCATAGATTTTTAAATTATAATGCCTAAAATACAAAATCTGGGTTTTTCTAAGACATGTTTCATGTTTGTGTTTTCTGATTGGCTGAAAATGAACCTAGTTTAAAAACTGACCAATCAAGATGCAAAGAAATCTGAGACACATGAGCCACATTTCATACAGTTTGAGTAATTTTTCAAAAACCCCTGGTCTCAACATTGAACCTGAATCAACCTGGCAACACTTCATAGCATTCTTACACAGAGGAACTATTCTAATACAGGTTATACCGTATATATTATACCTTGCATAAGGACGGCAAACCATATGCACATCTACAAAAAAACAAACAATCTATCCTAATGATTGGGTAATCTGAACAATTAAGACAGGCTTTTAATATCCCAACCATATCTAAATGTGGCAAAAATATCCCAAAACCTCAAATGAATCTTAACACCTACATTTTATGAATGTAATGACTGCCAGAAAGTAATGACAACAGACACTATGAAATTGATTTATGTTGCTTTCATCTGAGACAAATCATAACAAAATTTGCTGACTTTTTCTAGGCATAAAAAAGACAATTTTCTGTTAAGATACAGATTCATAGCATTAAAACAATAGTTGAATTATTACAACAATATGTAGGTTTATGATAATGAAATAGTTGCAGGTGTCATAAATCACAATGAAAACTGCCCATCACCATAAAATGTAATGAGAAAGTCATTAATATACCAATCTGCATGCTATATCATATTTACTAAAGGATGTTACTGCTTTTGCACATCTGCAAATTTGCACTGGAAAGTTTACAAGGTGCACTAGTTACCGTATTATCTATTCTAAATGCACTGGAGCATGACACAGACTGCATATAAAGTGCTCTAAATAGAAGAATGCCTGTAATTAGAATTCTGTGTCATACAGTACATGAAGTTTGTTCTCAAGACACATTTCACACCAGGAAGTGGACAATGCACTTGTCTTAAGCCATTTCCTTTGGTGCATGGTCCAGATATTGCCTAATATACTGTAAATCTCTTTTTCTATGTCTGGTTTTTATTTTCACAAATTTTCACGAATAAACCAGTGCATAAAACAATCTATTTTTCAAAATTTCTGTCTTGAAATTGGAGGCAATGCTTTTTCAGTTGCACAGGGCTCACTTGTAAATTCATGATCTCAAAATTAAAGCTAAAATCTCAAAAACTTTAGAAATTAACAACTCTCAGATACCAGAACATTTACAGTAATATGGTGAGAATGGTGATTACCTCTGACCCATCTATCACTCTCTGTGTAGGTATCCGCCGACAGGTAATACGTCCTCTTATTGTGTATGATCTACAAAACACAAAATTGCTTTCTTGAAAATTTTCTGAATGAAATAGTTCTCAAAGAAAAAATGAAGCAAACCAATAGGTATATACTATCAATATGTATTGTAAATATATATCATTCTACGTCTATGTACATCAAATATTTCTACACATAATGATCTCTAATGTAGTATAAAAACCCCGATACAGAACTCAGATACTGGCTCCTGATATGTATGGTAAAAATCTCCTATCTACAGTGTATGCTGTTTTGTACCCGGTATACTTGTATATCTAGATCAGTGTTTGTATCTGAGCAGTACAATACAAAAGACCAAAGACTGTACATACTTCAGAAAAATTAATACCATGTTACTCCAAATACACACCACATCATAATTCAAGTTAAAGTTGATAAAATATTCTAAGCTGTAACTGTATCAGTTTGACTAAGCTATTATAAGTAGATTTCTCTACTTTTACATTTCTTACCTCAAATGTAAGTTCTCCATGTGTTCTGGAAATTTTGGTCTGGTCATCAAACTTTATACATCCCTGAGGTTTCTTGAGCATATCATGCTGAAAACCAGTCAAAAACATACAGTTGTACACAATGTTTACTTCATATTTATTTCTATGCTAGTTATTGAGGCAGTACCATGGTAATCAGAATTTCTATTAGTCTCTCTGAGTGAAAAACAACAACATCCCTTTTGTTTGTGAGCTCAATTAATTTCTGAAAATATCTATTCACAGCCTTTTTACAACAGATGAAAGAAGGTTTATGTTGTCCTGTGCAAATTAGTATAAATGAAATAGAATATACACCTGTGACTTGTAGTAGAAGAGTTCCGAGCCCCTGAGTACGAACCATCTTTTCTTCCACGTCTTTACCTTACCACCGAGCTTAGACAAATATCCACACTTGTCAAGGGTGTCCTGAAAGGGAAGTGATAGATTACAAGGCAGTCTAAAAGACAGCTATACACCCCGCCGCTAAACAAAACAGCTTTGCGTAGCCAGATCATGAGTTTTGCATATTAACTTGATGAGGTAAATATTTGACCACAATTTCATCAAAATTCTTCAAAGGGATTAGAAGATATTGAGCGGACACAAATTCAGGACTCAATCCTTTGACCTTAAGGTGAGACCTTGACCATGACCAGATCATGGATTCTGCTTATCGTCTTGAAATGGTGAACCTTTAACCTAAGTTTTCATCCAAATCTTTCAAAGGGTTAAGGAAATATGGAGCAGACACAAATTACAAAAATCACAATTCAAAAAAACATTTGACCTGAAGTTGTGACCTTGACCTTGAGCCAGTGTATCCGGCTCATGGGTTCTGCACTTTGTCTTGATGAGGTGAAATCTGACCTGTGAGTTTCCTCAAAATTCTTCAAGGGGTTAAGGAGATACGGAGTGTACGAGAGATAAGCAGTTTTTATCAAGTACATTAAATGACTTTTTCCTGGATCTCTAATTAAGGTTTTAACTTGGATACACACCTTTTTACTGAAAAAAGAGAACAATGCAGGAATGAGAGAAAACTAAGTCTGAAGTCAATAAATGACCTTTACCCTTGCAAAACAGAAAACTTACACACATTACACTTTTGTGCGTAACGTTTACGCAATTAATTTCAATTACTGGGTGAGGCAAGAATGCATTCTAATAGACATCTGACAGGACAAATTAATGAACTGGCACAGAAGTATTCTAGTAATATATGACACAAATTCTGCCATGTATATAGGCCTAAATACCTGTAGCAAACTTCATTGCAGTAATTTATCAAGATGAATATTTTAGTGCATTTAAATGAGAAACGAAGTACAGTATAATGTACAGAAAGAAAGCACTTCATCAAAATGTCACCCTGAATTACAACACTTTCATCAGAATTTGTACTTACAGTTTTGTTCTCTTCATATTTGAGCAGTTTCTGCTCGGGTTCCGATGTATCCGAGTCACTGCTCAATGACAGATTGTCCGGAGGATTGGCATAGTCACCTGAAATCTCCGAGGTCACGGAATGGCGACTCACACCTGTCATCAAAATGATAAGAACTGTTGAGTTGAACCTTATAATGCTATCCCAATATTAAAAGAAACCTCAAGTAGGAAATATTTCTAGGTTGCATCACGCAGAGTTAACTGACCTCCAACAACAAGCAGAGAGTCAACCTAACCTCTAACTGTATTTAACAACATTCTCCTTAAAAAAATGATCATTTGATTTTATGAAGTTATATAACTTAACGAAAGAACAGATAAATATAACATGTATAAACTAATTGAATTATTAATTTTTCTCAGAAGACTGTTTGCAAGACCTTTTGCCATTGACATTGGCATGTTTAATGGATTTAACTTTGGTAACAAACTTCATACATGCCAAATACAAGTCCTTCATACCAAATCACTTACCCATTCCCCTTTTTGTAGCCCCTGAGCTACTCTGATTGACTTGTTGTCTTCGAGCGATGGTCCGGGGTGTGGCTGGTGCCCCTTCAATGTCACTTGTACCATCATCTTCTGATGATTCTGCACTCTCTTCAGTAAATGGAGTGCTTCGAATTTGCATAGCTTTCTGAATTCAAACAAATTATAAAAATTAAAAGCCTCTTGGATGAATTAGGTGCACCGCTACTTTATCATCTATAACTTTAACGTCAACATCAACATTACCTTTACTTTTCAGGTACGTCAATATAAACTGAATAAGTTATCAAAGAAAATACAGTGCAACCTCTCACCCTTGGGAATACAGAAATGTGTTTGTTGTAGAGAAGAGGTCGATCCCTTTCCTGATTGACACAATCGGAAAGAAAATGTGTGTCTTTTTTGTCTTTACTTATCATGTGCATTAACATAGACTGAATAAATAATCAAAGAAAATACAGTGCATTAAGGAAACTTACCCCTTTAAATGTAGCATAGACTGGTATGCTAACATCCCTGAACAAATCTTGTGCTGAACAATGGTCAGATGCTGTTTCTATGGAAACAAACATTTTTTTTTACATACATAGATGTACCTCACTGTTATTATACAGAAAAACAAGAGTACAAATTAAAATAATATGATTGAACATACAGCTGGTTCCCATTAAGTCGAAGTCAATGAAACCAGCTGAAAATATAAGACTTAAATGGAGTCCAAGTTTATTTGAAAATCCACTGGCAGGACCAGTAAACAAGTTTCATAGAAGTAGAAATTGACTTATCAGAGTAACAAATTGTCCACTGTAACTGAACCTGGTGTCACCTGGATTGACCAACCACTAGCATTAGGTAGCACATAAAAATACTGTGGTATTCATAGGAGTTTAAAGCCACACATTCACTTTGGAATTTACAAGAACTAAGATG
This sequence comes from Saxidomus gigantea, assembly GCA_032359765.1. Classification (NCBI taxonomy): domain Eukaryota; kingdom Metazoa; phylum Mollusca; class Bivalvia; order Venerida; family Veneridae; genus Saxidomus; species Saxidomus gigantea. Next base: position 2,922 of record JAUMHA010207378.1, on the reverse strand, counting down.
TGCAGGCTGATCATGATCTGCACTGATCGTTATTCAGTGGACTTCCCTTAGAACAATAAGTAGAACAGTTGCTGTTCAATTGAAAGATGGACAAGGCCATTTTAGGAATTTTGTTGGGTAAAGGTTACTACACTAAATAAAACTTTGTGTCAAATATCTATGAAGTTGTTGAATGCCTTAAGTTCAATGAGAGTAATTCATTTTCTGAATGTACATAATATATAATATATACCTGCTCTACGTCTATCTCTATGAATGGTAGTGTAAGATTTGGTACCCTGGAAAAAACAGAACAAAACTGTGATTTTAGTGTATTTACTATACAAAACACACCTTAAAGTTTGTATACTGAAGACAGAACTATCTGTCATGGAGAGACATCTCTATCAAAATACAAGTAACTGGATGACAATCAGTTGATCTTGTCATATGGCAAGTTGTTCTGTCAATTTCAAATCTATTTTTCATCTGAAATTAACTATGGCTAAAATTGGTTGTGATACTAGTAAATCTAATTCTAGTTTAACATTACTACCCTAGGTCTTTGACCCCTTGTGCTGGCCTAAAGGTCATCAAGACAAACATTCTGAATAACTTCCATAAAGGCTCGCCACAACATGTGGCACAGAGAATTCACAGGACTTTTTATGATCTCACCTGGAGACCTAGTTCTTTATTCCACTTGACCCAGTTCATAACTTAACACAGAATTCATCAAGACAAACATTATGGCAATTTTCATGATGATTGGGTACAAAATGTGGGCTCTAAAATGTTCATATAGATGGCAGACAGCAGACAGACAGACGTGTATACATCACCTGATGCACTATTTGTTGGATGAGTTAACAATGACTATATGTTTTTTATTGAAAATAGCTGTACTCTCAACTGGAAATGAGTTTGTAAAATATTTTCTAAGATATTGAAATTAACAATTGGAAGTTTTATAAAAATGTATCAATAAACTTGCAGATATAACCCGACAGTCTACAAGTTAATATCCTTTCAAATTTCTTCACAAGGTTAATGGTGTAACAGTGCAACAGATACTTACCCATGTATTGAACCTTCCCCGAGGTGGTTGCTGAGGCTGGGGTCTCGACAGCTGTCTACTCACAGTGGCAGGTGCACTGTGAACCTCGGCTGAGACCACCTGACTGTCTACCCGATTTGGATGGTCTAGTACAGATATCACAGAATCTTCAAAGTCAAAATGCACAGGAGGTGGTTTAATCTTATCTCTAGGAGGTCTTCTAGGCAGAGTAGCTATAGCTGAGACTGTGTTTGAGCTCGATGTTGATATATACTGATGGTGTTGCTGTATTGTTGGCGATGAGACAAGATCTGGCAGTTGAGGTGTTAATGGTGAGATCGGTGATCGAGGTGAACATGGTGTGAGTGTGACTGGCGATGAGTGCATTGGTGAAATGATATTCTCTCCTGATAGATCAAACCCTGAGCTGCGTGCCGTGGGCTCGAATTCAATACTCCTGCTCATTGGTTCCACAGGCATTGTAGGCTTATCAATAGTTGCATATATTGGAGCTCTCTGTAATCTCTCTAGCATATCTTCACTGTCATTGCTAGAGCTAACAAAAGAGTCCATTCTCTCCTGGAATATTTTCCGCTCAATTCGAATTTGAGGAGGACCGCTTTTTTTAGGTTCGTATGTACTTTCATGATTTTGATCCACTTCCTGATACAAGGGGTCAAAATCTATGTCATTCATACTGTCATCACTGGCATTTCCCGAAACTTGATAATCGATGTCAATTTCTGGACTTTCTCTGTCCTCTATTGAGTCTCGTTGACTTTGTTCAAGGCCATAATTAAAAAGCTCCTTTTCTATTTCCAACGCTTCTATTATCGAGGAAGAGGGTCTTTTATGAGGCTTAGAGTATGTGGATTGAGAGTCTGGTCTAGAGCTTGCTGTGAATTCTGATCCAGGCCTTGAGCCTGTTAGATTCGAAACTGGCCGTGACACAAAGTCTTTTAAACGAGAATTTGACACAGAAGTAGACAATTCTGAAACTGGTCTTGAGGTATCATCAAAGTTGTCTAAGTCTTCTTTATCACTAGTATCACCCATAATTCCCTGAGTTGTTGACTTTTTCCTTATATTTGATTGGACAGAATGAGACTGAGGCTGTAACCTTTTTGACCTTGTTGCCATGGTGCTAGATGGAGATGTGGTCAGTGAACTGGGTACAGGAGGTGAATCAATGCTTTCCTGAAACAAATAGTTGGAAGTGACTAAACAAATCAACCAAGTTTTTCTCATGATGGCATATTAGGTACTTATTCACAGAATATAAAATTAAAATAGTGCTTTTGTGATGGAGTGATGTCGGATCTTTCCATTTCCTGGAAAAGGTGTTAATAGTAAACTATAAGATAAAATTAAAGTGAACTTTTACCAACACACATACATACAAATATAAGGAATATCTGGTTATAATAAACACTTTTTTTAGTGCTGCAGGTAAAAAACTCATTTTTCTATAAAAAGTTTATTATAAACCCAGTTAAAGCAAATCATCAGATTTTTTCAAGAGCAAAACATCCTTTGAAATGTTCACTGGTATTGGGATGTATAGAAAAAAACATACGATATTTCAGAAACTACCTTTAAATTTCATTGATTACTGTGAGTTGTAAAAAAAGTTTATGTTACCTAAATTTTATGAAAATAATCTTATACAAGCAGATCCACTGTTATATACAACACTTAATGACATCTGTTCTCCCTTTTGATATGTTATCTTAGAAAATATGTTGTAATCATATGATATCGCTTAATTTTTAGATAAAACGGTTTTCACACTTTTGAAGTTTATTATCGGACAGACTGCAGCTTTAACTGTTGATACTGAAGTTTATTATCGGACAGACTGCAGCTTTAACTGTTGATACTGAAGT
>JAUMHA010207267.1:0-15987 GCA_032359765.1 Saxidomus gigantea | reverse complement strand
CAAAGGGTTAAGGCAATAAGTGGATTTTACCCATATTCAATGTATTTTCTAAGTAAAAAAGGGGCATAATTCTGTCACAAATCTTGTCTTTTGATGTAGGTAATGATGGTTAACAAGCATGGTTAGTTTCAAAGCAATACCTCTAATGGTTTTGAAATAAAGTGAGTTGGTACGAAAAACTTAACCAAGCTAAACACACTTTCTACGTAAAAAAGGGCCATAATTCTGTCAAAAAACATGACAGAGTTATGTACTCTTGTCTGTAGATGGAGTTGATGATGGTAAACAAGTATGGTAAGTTTCAAAATCATACCTCTAATACTTTTGAAATAAAGTGGGGTGGTGCGAAAAACTTAACCAAGGTGTGACACCAACGCGGACGCCAGGGCGAGTAGAAAAATCGAGCTAAAAAGGTTGTTTTATTGCTGGAGCATTGGTTTACTTTGAATGTGACAACTCTGACAAAAGCCATCATGATAACTATACATACCTGAAATATTCTGACAACTGACAATAACAGTATTCCATACAGGAAACCATTGTACTGAAAATGTATGTCTGTTTTGAGTAAGTTAAGGTATATACAGTACAGCTCATAAATGAATAAACATCTGATAAAATTTAGCAAGTAGATCAATTTTTTTTGTAATTTCTGAAGTCTTTTACTGGAAATATTTCCATACATTGTACTAGCATGCAGCAGTCAAGTCAAATTACTGTCAAAATATTTCACCAAATCTTAGAAACTGATGGAAAAAGCCAATACTGAGTCAAATTTTCTGGCAACTAGGTACTGCTAATTCAAACCTTGCTATTAGCAACAGTTCTATCTGTACATGTACAAAATATGACTACAGTCCAACCTGCCAAAATGACACCTCCACAGAGCAACAACCTCCCTTTAAAGACACATTTTCTTTCCCATTGAGTCAATTACATAAGGAATTAACCTCTCCAGAACATCACCTCTGCAACAAACACATTTCTGTGTTCCTAAACGTGTTCACTCCTGAATGGTTGCTCTATACAATGTAAGGATACGATCAACAATAATAAGACCGTAGCTAGTGAGCAGGATCGTAGCTTGTATCAGCGGAGGTGTCTGTAATACATCCTCAGTGTCTCCAGCGCTCTTCCTCATTGATGAAAAGTAATTGTACAGTCTGAAATATACAAAAATCTCTCTATAAGAATATTTAAAACTTAATGTAAAATTGATGCCTTCCACTAATTTTCAGTTCATAAATCAGATATTGTAATAAGTGTTAGAATTGTTTCTGACTTTATTATATACTTTCATATTGCCCTGTTCACTTTGCCTTAGAGAGTCTGTTCAGTATTCTACGGTACTACATGTTGGCAAGGAATGAATCTTTGATTAATGTGCCTATTGTTGTTTTTAGACAAAGTTTGAAACCTGTGAGTGGCTGAACTTGACCACAACTTTCACAGTTTCATTCTTTTGTGTCAGTAATCAGTATTGGTTAACACTAGTCAATGAAGTCAATGAACTGTAGTTTATACAAATTGCAAGAATTCAGGTCTAACATCAATGTACAACAAAACATGCAAAAACATTTAACTTAAAGCTATAATACTGCTCAAAATGACCAGAAAAAGTATGGTCAAGAAAAATATTTAGAAAGTTAAAAGAAAATAAGTTATGCTTGACCATTTCTTTCATTAGTACATGCAAATGCAAATTTATCATAAATTGATGGAAAAACATAAAAGATTTTGTCATTTCTGAACTATATTCAATAGGAATAAAACTGTTGTATATATATTTATGTTATTTAATTTTGCAATGCTTGCTTTTAATGATACAAAACCATTGGTGAATGTATTACATTATTTTGTGATTATTATATTAATTTAAAGGGTATAATCACTTTAATCTCAATGTATTCTTAATTTCTTACTGTTTTACTGCATAGATGTATATGAGATCAGTGACAATCACAGACAGTCTCTGAAACACCACTGTAGCTTCACTCCTATAGTCAACATTCTCTATCTGAAAACAAATGTTTAGAATTCTAACCTATGACTTGACAGAATTAACTCAACTAAGGAAAAACCAAAGCATTGATGTTTGCAGTTATTTCATATACAAATTAACCTGACTGTTACCATGGAAACATATAACATGTATCACTTATATAATGTCATTCAGGCACCCTGTTATGGATGGCTGTAAATAATTTAGATAAAATATCAATAAGCAAAAGAATAAGACTCTCTGGAGATATCAATAAATTATAATAAAGGTAAACAACTCTTAAGTCTATAGAAAAAAATGGCCAACAACTTTAGATATAAGATATGAATTATCTTGAGAGAGTGATATACTTTTGTGAAGAGAAACAGATTGAAGCACTAAGGGGAGCTGATATCACCTTAAGGATTATTCCAGACTGCCAAAATGTGAAGGGCAGGGTGCAGTCAAAAAAGGGGCAGGGAGCACTGAGTTAGTGGCAGGGCAGTTTTTGACCTGTCTTAATATTTCAGAATCTAGAGTATGTTTTAAAATTGAAAACTTTGCATTTAAAACGATGTCACTGGTTTCAAATGTCGCTAAAAAAAATCGGTGGCCCTTTTCTTCTTTGGCAACAAAAAGACTCTTTTTTAAAGAATTAAGGCAGTTTTTGACAATTTTGCCCAAAATTAGCAAAAGTGGTAAGTTGTAACAACCTGATTCAACAAAATCTTCTTTCAAAATGCTGATAAATGATTCCCCAAGAATTTTTAAAGGATTCTATACATCCCAATCAGTCACCCTAGTGCAAGAACTTAACAAATGCAACAGTTTTCAATTATTATCATTTAATTATTATTATTTATTAATTCTTAATTTAAAATTATTGAATTTAATTTATTGTTTTAATTTATTTTGTTGGTTACAACAAAAGGACAGTATGGGTGCAAAAAGGACAGGAGGGGTGAGGGGGAAAGGGAAAGAATGCAGCACCTAGCTAAAACACTTATGAAAATCCCTTAATGACTGTTACATTCCTCCAAACAAATAAAAACAAAATGTTGAAAATTGCATGATAACATGATATTGTAAAACAAGAAAACGTGGCAATGCAGCCAAACAGCACCTGTAGAAATTGTAGATTAACAGAATTTTTTTTTTTGCTTAAACAATTTAAAAATCAAAGAAAATTTATTTTTTCTTAAATTTATTTTTAGTAACAATGACCTCGACCTTGACCCTAGTGACCTTGACCACATTATTTTTTTTTACTTCAGTTTAAAAACTAAAAAACAGAATCTATTTTTAGTTTAGTAACAGTGCCCTTGACCCTAGTGACCGAAAACTTTCTCTCCAAGCAAGCTACCTACACACCAAGTTTCATTACAATTGGTCACTCCTAACTCAAGTTATTGAGCAGAAATCATTTTCTATTTTAAGTAACAGTGCCCTTGACCTTAACCCATTGACCCCAAATGCAATCCAAAGCTTTGTCTCCATGCAAGCTACCTACAGACCACGTTTCATTGTAACTGGTCATTCCTAACTTGAGTTATTGAGTGGAAACCATTTTTCTATTTTTAGTAACATTGACCTTGACCTTAACCCTAGTGACCCCAAATGCAATCCCAAGGTTCGTCTCCACGCAAGCTACATACACACCAAGTTTCATTGTAATTGGTCACTCCTAACTGGAGTTATTGAGTGGAAACCATTATTCTATTTCTAGTAACAGCGACCTTGACCCTAGTGACCCCAAAGGCAATCCAACGCTGTGTACACACCAAGTTTAATTGCAATGACTCCTAACTGAAGTTATTAAACAGAAACCAATGTTTGACGCCCGCCTGCCAGCCCAACATACGACATCGGCATTCTAATAAGCGTTTTTTTTTTTAAAAACCTGCTTAAAAATACCTTTAACATTTCTGGATCAAATAAAACAATACCTTTAACATTTCTGGATCAAATAAAACAGCAAACTGTGATAGCACATACTCAAACCATGCAAATAGTGGAGGATAGTCTAGTGTCCATTCTGAAGTATCCTGTAAGAAATACAGAGAGGAAAACGTAATTTAATCTTATAAACAAAATTTTAAGAAGCAACTTCATAGCTTATTTTGACACATTTATTTTGCACTCTGATCCTTTTTAATTTTTGAAAATCTCTCAAAATGGCTTTTACAATTATTATCCTTTGATTCACAGGTTCTACTGAATTTGTATTTACAATGTTTTATATTGAATAACCAGTAAGAGCTCATTTCAATATACTGAATTGCAACACTAATGCTGACAACACAAATATTTTCTTTTACCAGTCTTTAAAATGAATTATGAGTAACAAGTTCTAAATTAATGAATGGTGTTTATGGTGCATCAACTTCCAAAATCATATAACGCACATTAAAATATCTGTATCAAAAATGTAAGATGCATGAATGTTAAGTGTTAAAACTATGTTTCACAAGTTCCTAAACTTTTCCTGTTTACTGTACTTGTTCACACATACCTCAAAGTACCACTTTCTGACAGGAAGACTGTGTGTTACAGCCAACCAGTTTCTGTGAACATCAAAGTCAGTTGACTTGCTGGAAGTAGACAGAAGTGATACATGTACATTGAGATTAAACACACATCATGTAAAAAGATTCTTTATAGTCCCTGGAGCCACTGACTTTACTATTAAATCTGGCCCATTCAACTGCGTATTATTTGCTTTACATAATGTATGCTTTACTACAGTATTGGTGTTTAAACATATTTTCTTTGCTTCCAGTACATCAGTTACTTTGTACTAAGGACCTGATAAGTACAAAGCATCATACTCCTTTATTCAAAATAATTGTTCTCAAAAACTGTCATTGTTATGTGTACGCTATGTTTATCAAGGTAGTCGAAGCAGTGAAGTTGAAACAAACCGTGAATGTTCAAAAATATGTGGAAAAACTCAAAATGAAAGTGAAAGTAAAACTGTCAAAAACAAAAGAATGATTTGCTGGCATTTTGCATTGAACTATTATTATTGTTTTTCATTGCTGGGAGAACCTGGAAGTACACATAATATCAAATTTTGAGAAATGATATTTTAGATAACAAAGTTTGGTGTTTTCTACATTTATAAATGGTCCTAGGTACTCAACTGTCAACATGCTCAAAGTATGTGATGTATGAAGCACAAACAATATTTCCTAACCAAACATTCACTACAGAAAGCTTCTTCTGAACATTTTGGTGCATAAAACACATTTGGTTGTAAGGTATAAACATTTGAAGGACAAAATTCATTTTTCAGTTGAGGACCATTTCAACATGAACCTTAAAATATGACAAGATATTCCAGATAAAAGGCTTTAGAATGAATTATAAAATGATCAAGGAATTTTCAAAACTATTTTTCATTACATTGTATCCTCAGAAACGCATTACCGTTATTTTTTATCGTTATTTTATCGTTCAAATCAGATAAAATTATCCGAAAATTGCATAGACAAAAACCATTATACTACAAACAGGAACGACAGAGAATGATTCAACATGAAAAATTAAGGGAAGTACTCAATATCAATAGCTAAATATTCCCAGGTATACTTATGATATTTTGAACTGTTGATCGCATACATATTTTTGATAAATCTTACTATGAAGGCAGCAATAGAAGCTTAAAACAGGATATCGCAGCTGCCACGGACCAGAAAGCTGCCATTTTGACGTCTGAATCACTCCAACGCTTGAGGTTCACATACTGTAAATGTAGTTACTACTGTTTCCCCGACTGAGTGAGGTTGTTTACCCTCGGTATTCGGCTGTTGCCATATGACCGGGCGTGTACTACTGTTTTGTAAATAATCGCTTTAAGTACGGCTACTTTTTATCATGATTTCCGGTCTTTAACTTCTTACATGACTATCCTGATTTTAAGGATCATATATTCCCGTATATAGGCCCATGATGCAAGTAAGTCGGGATACCATAATTACTGACACATATTCTGCATACAGTGGTCATGCAAAAATACCTCCACTCACTTTCGTTTAGCGGGCACTTCAGATGAAGCCATAGATACATGTAATATGAATTAAAATCACTTGCAGTGGATCGTTTTAACAACTGGACATCAAACAAAGATCTTTCATTAAAATTTAGCTTTCCTGATAGCCACCGTACCACAGTAGATGTGTTCCCAATATTTCTTTTGACTTCCAGTGGAACTCGTAGTCAGCACTGAATCTATTCCCGGATGTAAGTAAGCGGTGGCTGCAACAGTGTTCAATGGATACTATATATATACTAACTACACTTTGCTTTTATCCTGTTTTTATCCCTACTAACTCCAGCTCTATTTCTGCACAACAGTATAATTATTGTATATGTTGCAGCTTAGGGACTTACAGAACTTTTTGTGTATTTCTTGCACCCTTTTTATCATACTGTCCGGTGGATTGACTTTTAACCTACCACGGCTATACTGTTTAGTATTGAAAGGCTGCTATTGATATAATACAAGAAGAGATGCAATATCCATCATTATATTTCATGTGTACAGAATACAGAGCGCAGAATACTTTAAATCAAAGTCGGTATTATGTACAGTAATCAACATTTGCGACGTATCGCTACTGACCGCCATTATAACATTTATACATGCAATATCAGCAAGGCAAGTAAACATCACATTTAATCAAAGACCTATACTAACTATAGTTTATAGGTCTTTGATTTAATGTACATTGTAATAGTCAATATCGCTTACGAATTTATCACATAAGTTGATAAAAGCGGGTTCTGATACTACTAGGATTAAACACTAAAAGAATGAGGATAATTGTTGGATATGTTGGTTAAAACTACTCACTTACTCAACTAATACTTATAAAAGATATCAATTATTTCTAATGTAACTAAAGTCATAATATTTAAGTGATGCATGAAATTGTCTCCTTAATCATGCCTTAATCATGCCATACCTACCGATTTTCCGATCGTATATGACATTTTGTTTCAGCCGCGCTGTGATCATAGCCGGGCCGGGCCATCTTTATCATTTTTGACGGTACAAGGTCATCTTTACAGGTTGACAACATCACCAAAACTGTGTAATAGATACTAAGATTTGGAAATACTGTAGTTATTACGAAATTATATTGGTTCAATTATAAATATGGGTAAGTAAGTCGTTATTTTGGCAGAGTCAGAAACTAAATATTTAACAGCCATATCTCAGTTAATAGATTACAAAGACGATTGGGTTAATAAATTATCGCAGCTTAAAACTGTGGATTGGTAATTTCTTTACTGTAGAGCTATTTATTAGGTTACAGAGAAAAAGAAGGTGTGATTAATATTATACACGGCAGTCGTCTTCATAAGTAATTTCCTTCACATTACTGTACCTTCATGTCGCGTACATAACACTAATTAGACATAACCCATTGAATGCTTTTTTCAAAGCAGCCCATTTGTTTTAGTGATACACGTAAGCGAAAGATTTGACTTGAGAAGTAGCGCTATCTTACAAAAAATAACTCGTCAAATAACTGTTGTCTCAGATGAAAATTGCTACGATTGTTTTAAAGTAAAATAAAAAAGAGTTTTATTTGAGATGCAATAAATAGTCTGCGAGGGCATTAGCTGCATAATTCGAGTGAAGCGCGTGTGATTTGGTAATGTTTATGCTGGTGATGAAAAAATTGTGACGCAGGAAAATATAATGTCCTGTTGGGGCTTAGTGCGTAGGTGCCAGCATTGCAACCACTGTAGGTGACAACAGAATCGTAAAAGGCGACTTAAGGGGCTTGGTGAACTGTGTTCCCTGTACATATGACAAAGACACATGCATGTGGTGACTCAAACCACGACCGAGGTGACCGCACGTTAGCGCGATAAACATAGTTTCAACACTTAAATGATGTTCATGCATATAACATTTTTGATACAAAGATTTTAATGCGCGCTATTTGACATTGGATGCCGATACGTCACATAACACCATTCATTCGTTCTTTATCAATATTTTCAAGAAAATCAAGATATAATATGACAAAGGTAATTTAGAGGGGATGATTTCGTCTAAAGCCAGACTAATTTCTATGAATAAGATTGAATTTGAATAAGCAAATAAAAAGGCGATCTCATGTATCTTATGTTTCAAGCAGTCTCGAAAGATCTAAAATAAATTTCAAATTTCAAATTGGTATTATTTTCAATACGCGGTATTTCAAGCCGTATAGGCGATGAAATGTGTTTGTCGACAATGTAATATTGTCTGCTTGGAATTATGGAAAGAACGCTCGAGTTCTAGATATGGCCAAGGGTATTTTGCAAATTTTATATATATAAGGTGTTTGAATTCAATTATTACTTGATACAGATTTAAATTGCACGTAGTATTTTTTCTACATTGCACCAAAAGCTATCATTCGTAGTTTTTAAAATATATGCTATTGTTGAGGTATATGTAGAGCTACCTCACCAGTACCATGTATCAGTAGTGATTTTTTAGGCCACTCACAAAAAAATTAATTTGTTTCTCTCTCTGTGCTAGGTTGATTCCATCTGGAAGTGAGCGTCTAGAACTTTTAATAGTTAGAACCTCTTAGAGTAAATTAATGAGTATAAATATGGTTTAGTGTCATTTAAAATCATTGAATGATTAGAAAAAAATGTGTCACAATGAAGTATTGTTTGTAAATGCCTAATTTTACAGTTATGAGGTGAATTAACACTACATATATATGTATTTAAATGATACACTGTATTAAAAAAATAAGAATTTAAATAGAATGTAAGTGGGAATATACTCAGTATTGTCCTTCAATTAAAAACAAACTTTCAAACAGTGAAACTTGACCTAACACAATATAAGCAAACAAGTAAGCAAAGAACGTATACCTGAGAACAATTTGTTAGTAGCAGTCTTTCAACAACAAATATTCAGCAGAAGAAACTGCATTGTAGACATAACCTTTTCAACTTTATTGTGCATATAATTATCTTTTTAAAAGCAATGCAAGTAAAGAAGAAAAAAGAAAAATGTCTGAAAATAACGTATTTTAGAGCGAATAGTCAAATAAAAAGGTTCCAGGATAATTTCCTGTAATGAATATCTATATACTATTAGTTATAGTAAAAGACAAAAACAGTCTATGAGTTAATTAAATCGGTTTCGCTTTTTCTGCTCATCAGGGCAAATATGGCGTCAAAATTTTTCCGGCACAGTTTTTGTATTTTTCACGTTCTGTTAGTTATATAGACTCTTGACGGGGTATACGGCCTCGTATAACCTGTTTGAATTGATATAACCCGAGTCGTCAGGCGAGGGAACAGGCTATACGAGGCCGTATACCCAGTCAAGGATCTATATAACAAATTTATTATACCGCAGATTTATTTGGAAGACAAAAAAAATAACTGAATTGCTGTCGAAATTTATAAATGACAAACAGATGATACTGTATATTTTCATCATATTTAGTTTTTTGTAAGTTTCATTTAAAAGATGAAGCACAAACAAATTGTATTTAATCATAAGACTGAAAGTTTTGAAATACACTGTCTTATTTGTGATTTTTGATGGAAACTTTGAGTTAGAATAGTCTTGCCTCTGAAACCATTGATTTGAAGGTAGATGTTTTCGTGCAAGACTATAGTAACTTCACTTGATATAGTCTTGCAAGTAATAATTATGTCCTATTTTCAATACCAAATTCCAGTGCAAGACTAATATAAGTTTTAAAAAAGAATAAATAAAATAACATAAACTCTTCAAATTTGATTTTATTTCATCAACTGTTACAATATCTATTACACAGACCAAATTTAACATATTGAAATGACATAGTCTGTGATAACATTATTATGAATAATCTTCAGTATAATTTTGGAAGCTGTTTCTTTTCATAATCTTCATTTCATGTAAATTCACTTGATTGTATGTAATAAAATTTGAAAATGCATTAATTTGAGACTGTAGTATTGTTAAAGTTGATATTAGAGCAAAGTAATTGTGTGCAAGTACTAATGTTACAGTAAGTTCTGTAACAAGTAATCTGTAGTTTTTACTGAAATAAATCTTTGTATTAAATTATGTCACACTGTCCTGATAACTACCAAACTTTATTGTACAGAACTTGCTTACAATAAATTTTAAATCTTTAAAATTGCAGAAACCAGCACTAAAGAATGGTTTTGAGAGTAGCATTGGCATTAAACATTCTTAACTGAACAAAAAGCTGAAAAAAGTATTTAACTCACAGAAAAGTCAGTTTAAACTTTCACCTAGGTTTCTTAACAAATATACAAATGCTACATGTCAAGCATCTTCAAACAATTCTCATGCAATTGTTTTATCTAAATTGTACTAAGTTGCAAAGAAAACATTGCATTCTCAGCAAATTTAGTTTTCTCATTTCATAGTCGTACTAAAATTCATGTACAAGCATAATGAAGAAAGATTATACATTTTCAGGAACGAAGATCCTATATTTTCTAAGAAAATATGCTCAGCACCTGAAAACCAAATAAAACTTTGGTATTTACTCCGACTCATAAGGTATGAGTCTGAAACATTAAGTTCGTTTACTTTGTATGGGTTTTTATGTCTTGCAGTACGGATAGTAGCAGCCCATTGTGATGTATTATATATGCTGACATCTTTTGCAGCAGACTCAATAGCAGCATGTACACTGTCATTTTCATTCTGGGTGTGCCCTTTCTCTAAATACTTATGTTCAATGGATGTGAGCCTGAATTTTTGCAAGCAGTACCAAAGCATGGCTACATAGTTTTTATTTTTATTTTGGCCACAGCAATTGTCTGAAAAGAATACAAACTTTTTTTCTCCCAATTTCAGCTTTTTGTTTGATAAAACTGTACAGACAAGATGCAATTTCATTTGAGCCTCTGGATGCTATGGACTCATTCCAGATATAGAATTGACCATCTCCTGTACCCAAACCATAAACAGTTAAGTTGTAGATATTTAAACGCCTTTTATAATATAAGCATGACTCAACGCTTCTTGGCGTGACTAAAACTTGCTCTAAATCAAAGCAAGCAGCAACTAATTCAGACTCATTTCCAGATTGTACTATTGTTTTAATGCGTTCTTTCTCCTGTCTAGAAAAGCTTTTGTTAAATAAATGTCTTTCATATTGTATTTTCATCTTTTCTTTTTCAATGGCTGATACATTGCGAAACACATATCTTTGATTGGTTTATGAAAACCTAGATTGAAATCATTATCAAAAATGTTTCTATATACACCAACAGAGACAGGGTTCAAATCTGCTTCTTTGCATTCCTCACAGTACATCCTGTGCATTTTTTCAACATTTAAACCTGCTGGAAGGTACTGTTTCTTTGTGTCTTTTCTACAATAATGGCTTTCAACAGCCTTAAAGGAACCAATGTGATTTCTTACCTTTTCTTTGTGGTCTTCCGATATTTTATTTGGTCTTGTGTTATCTGAGCCTCTCTTGTCATTCTCACATACACCAATCATGTTTAATTTATTATGTGCTGTCATAACCATCTGCTGAGAAATACTCAGGGTGGCTAAGAAAAATGTTTTACATACCTGCTCTGTCCCCGACTTTGGAGATGGAAAAGACCAGTGAATGGAAGACTTTCTATGGTTAGATGTATTACATTTTCTACTTGCCTTTGGGTTTTTAACAGCATATTTTTCTAGAAACTGCCACTGTTTATTGCTGTCTCCTAACCTCCAGACTGAATGAAATATCATTTCTCTATCTTCATGCGTGAATTTAGTTTTACATTTGTACCGACAATTATGACCACAACCCTCCTTCATTACTTTTGCATGATACAACTTTTTATTATAGTTGGAATAATAATCCAAACCTGAATTTTTCCTTTGTTTTGAGATGTTCCTTTGCTAGTTTGAAGGATCTCCTTTTCTTTTTCTACCTTTTTCGATTTCCTGAATGTTGTCCCTACTTCTGCCCCTTTTGTTTGTCTCGCTTGCAGCATTTCTGTCTAAATGAGCCTCTTCTACTCTATCAGCTATATTTTGATCTATCTCAATCCCCCCTTCTCTATCAAGTCTATGCCTTTCTAAATTATCTGACTGACATCCCTCTACCACACTAAAAGTTCTATCGACTGTAATACGATGCTGTGATTCTGTACCCTGTACTCGGGTAGCCGTATACATATATTCTCTCTCTACTGTACTCCCTACTTCAGTGGCTACACTATCTATCAATATATCTGATCCCTCTGCAGAATCTATTTTACTACTGGTTATATCTACTCCCACTTCTACTTCTTTACATGCTGAATCACCATATCATTTTCTGCCCTGTCTCTATCCTGATTGTGTGACTGATTTTTTGAGTTTTTGATCAATGTACTATCAACCTTATAATTATTTGCAGTTCTTGATTTATTTTTAGAAACATTAGTTCCCTTACATTTTGAAAATCTTCTTCTTTTAAAATAATGGGCCAGTGGTATATCATCATCATCATCATCTTGATTATCATCATCACTACTACCACTTGGCTCATAATTTTTGTCATTTAGGTCATCAAAACATTCATAATCACTCAGACTATCAACATCAGCAGATAGATTACCATCATAGCTGCTACCTACATGTAAAGAATCAGCATTTTCATGTACATCAGTATTTTCTGATGGTAAAAATGTAAAAGATTCTACATCAATGTTTTGCAAAAAAAGTGAACTGTCATTTAAACCACTGACAGCTTCTTCTAACTGTACACTGTTTAAACTTGTTGGAGTGCTAACATGGCAAGACTCTAATGACTCTGTGTCAGAGTTTTCTGAGAAATACACACAGTCACTGCTTTTATCAGATATATCTGAAATGTCTACCTTTTCAGAAAGTTTTTGCTGAACAAACAGCAATTTTTTCTCTGCCTTTTTTTCATCAGTAGAGTCAAATCCAGAAAACTCTGACTCAGAACTATTATCTGAAATAAACAAATTTAATGCTGCCAACTCAAAATGTGCATTCTTGCAGTTAAGTGTAGCTGACAAATGTCTTAAGAATAAACAAAGTGCTTCCTGATTTTTATGTGAAGTCAAACAAGCATGTCCATCAGGATGTAACATACCGGTATCAGATCTGCTGTGGGGATCAAAGAAAAAGAAATTGTCTCCTTCTTTAATGATTGCACCCGAGTAATATGGACTTGACAACCCCATTGTAAATATATACCCAGAGGGCTCATTTAGAACTGACAATTTTTGCAAGGCATCTTCTAATGTACAAAAAGAAACATCCGACACTTTCTGTGTTAAAGTGCCATGAACAGGTTCAGAAATCTGAACTTTTGTACTGTTAATTTCTGCAGGTATATCATCTACACATAAGTATGAACTGTTCTTTGATATTTTGAAATACAATTTGTCTCCATTTTCTAGAATTGAATCAAGAGTTGAACTTTTCCATGTTGATGGAGCTTGCTCAGTAGCTGTAAGAATACATTGAACTGCATTTGCCATACACTGCCTTCCATTCGCAAGGAATCTTTGGTGACCTTGGTTGTATGAAGCTAACATTTTACTTCAACCCTGGAATTTAATTTATAAAATTATTTTTTAGATAGTGTGAAAAATAAAATGAAAATTTGTATTAAATGTGTTTTAAACGTGCATTTAGTTTCATTTTTTTAAATTACATTTCAAATCAGTTTTATATCTAATAGGTGCATGTAGCAGGAGGCTTTAACAGATTTTAACATAAAAATGTTGAAATTGTACTCATTATTATATAATAGTAAAAATATGGGAATAGCGTCCTTATAAGCTATTATCACATCTAAATTTCGCTGTTGAATTACCTACGTATAATCTTGATTGTGAACAGGCAGACTACTGGTATTATGCACGGCTACATTTGAGTCTTCCACCGATAGCTTACTGATGTTTGAGCATGACTAGAATGTTTTTCTTGGAACACCTATGACTGTGTTGTCTGCTATGACGTCCTGAAATTTAATTTGGTCAACAATAGCTATGAATAGAAGTATGACAGAATTGCCTTGTTGAAATAGAGTAAATTTTGGATAACTATGTTAAAAAAGATAAGGGCCAAGCAGGTTTGAATGGAAATTATAATGTTTTAGTTTACTCTACTTCTACATCAAACTTTAATTCTTATCGAAAAACATTTTTATGTGTAAAATGGTTTACATGAGCTTATATTTATTCACTTTCTTTTTATTGTGATGGAGGGGGAGGGACTGTAAATGACTGTGTAAATAATAATAAATTTAAAGTGATATTACCATTCAAAGTGACCATCATTATTCTAAATAGAATATTAATCAACGATTTATAATACTTTTAGAAAAACGTTTCCACAGCTATAACCAAAAAATGTGGCTCTGTATAATAGTTTCTTTCGCATTGAATATAGAGGAACTGTAATAATTTTTTTAACTATCCTAGTCAAAAAAAAAAAAAAATCCACCCCTTTGGTTATGTATGCCTCTATTTGTATCAGTCAATAAATGAGAATTAATTTGGTTAAACTCACTTCTTACATGATTGTAAAGCATCAACTGTGTTTTCAGCATCATTCTTGACCATTACTCAATATGGCCATTTTGAAAGGTAATAACATTTTAATAGGTGCATGCTTTTTACAAAAATTCATCATAAGAAATTTTATAAAGTAAGTTAAAAATCTAGACAGTTTAGATAACAAGTGTATGACTTTAGAATTCATTGAAAATATTAGGTTTTTCATGGTTTAAGTTTCTTTCCTCCATCACACAATAAAGTCATGGATCTGTTTGTTTTTTTCCCCATATTTTATTCCTATAGATCATTTATTGGGATTCCTTTTTTTTACGCAATAATATTTATAAATCAAAATGTGAAGAATACTTACCCACAAGTCTTCGGATATCTTCAAAGTCCTTTTTCTGCAACTCTGGCTTTTTATTGACAAAACTTATGACATCATGACTGTTATGATGTCATATATATATATATATACATGTAGCATGTAGTACTTCATAAAATTATACATGTATTATGTAACAGTAGTGTACTTTACAGTTAACTGTATTGATTTTTTGTGCTATTTATAAATTTGACTTACTTACAACATACATGTACAAAGAAACTGACATTTTTCTGATTGCGCAAATATTGTCAGTTGAATTACAACATTCAAATGATTAACATAGTGTTTTTGTTAGAATGATGTATTTTATACATATATTTACATAACTTACTATACTATTGCACTAAAACAATATAGTAAGTTATGCTTATTTCACATGCAAGACTATGTTAAGTTGACTTACTATAGTCTTGCAATTATTGATATTTCAGGTAATGGATATTTTCAAATGCAAGACTATTGTGACTCAACTTACTATAGCCTTGCAATAAGTGTCAAAGTCTTTATGAGTTAACATACTTTTGCATTATTTCTTTAGTTTGAAAAATAATAGGTATTTTTCTTTAATATTTTACCAGGACATGTATACATAAAAAATGTATCCTCAAACAGTAAAAAGTCATTTTTGAGAAAAAAGGCAGTTAGTATAGTCTTGCGCCGAACCCTCGATTTGATCTTCGCATGATTCCGTACTGCACTCGTAATCAGCCGATCTTAGTTTATTTTCAGTAATTCAATTGAAAGAAAAATAATCCTGTGGCTTACGGTGATTTCGACCCAAAAGCAAAGTACAGTAGATCTATGACATTTTGTATTATTTGCAGTCACAAATGTATCATAATGGAAACTTTTTCTTGCATACCGTCTTGCACTTTAAAGTAGAAATCTAAATGAAAACTTATCAAAATGATTATAAAACAAACGATATCCCGACAGTGTGTTTAGGAAAATGACGTCACAATGTTTATATCGTTACGTCATAAGTAATTCACGAGAGTCGTCTTGCATAGGAGGGGTGCCAGATATGGAACGCCAAATCTACATATACTCAAATATTTGAAGAGGTCTTTAAATATTTGGAGAGCTCTTCAAATAATTT
>JAUMHA010207156.1:0-15987 GCA_032359765.1 Saxidomus gigantea | reverse complement strand
GCCCAGTAGACATTAGGGGGTAAGGGTTTGAGTACAACTTAGCATTGTGAGGTTGTTTCAGTTCATTCCGTCATTATTGGGCTAAAAATGGTATTGTAGGGTTACAAAATTCTATTGTGGGGTTAAAAAAGATCAAAGAACGATCAAAGGAATAACCTCACAAAGTCCGTCTGGTGAGTACGTCCGTCCGTTCGCCCTTACATATGTCCATGTCCGGACTGTAACTTTGTCATGCCTTGAAGGTCTTTAGAATAACTTGGCATAACTGTTAAGCACATCAAGACAACGTTTCACGTGCAAGACCCTAGTTCCTACCTCAAAGTTCAAGGTCACACTTAGAGTTTGAAAATATGGAATCCTGTATACATTGTATATGCAAACATTCGTGTCCGGACTGTAAATTTGTCATACATTGAAGGATCTTAAAATAATTTGGCATAAATATGCAGCACATCAAAACGACGTTTGGCGTGCAAGACCCACGTCCCTACCTCAAAGGTCAAGGTCACACTTCGTGTCCGGACTGCAACTATGTCATGCATTGATTGATTTTAAAATAACTTGGCATAAATGTTCAACACATCAAGCCGACGTGTCGCATGCAAGACCCACGTCCCTTCCTCAAAGGTCAAGGTTTCACTAAGATTTTAAAAGTAATAGAGTCCTGTTTATATGCATATGATCGTAACTTTGTCATGCATTGATAGATTTTAAAATAACTTGGCACGAATGTTCAGCACATCACATTAAGACAATGTGTTGCGTGCAAGAATCACTTCAAAGGTCAATGTAACACTTAGAGTAACGGAATACTGTATGCATGGTGACTCTGTCATGCATGGAAGGATTTTAAAATTACATGGCACAATTGTTGAGCACTTAGATAGGACACAGACTGTGAGACACCTTGTCACTTGTGAAGGAAAGCTCTTGTTTTATATCTGAAAAGAAAATCTAAAAAATTTAGACTTACCGAACGGTATACAAGAAAGAATAATTTGTAAATATTTAGTAACAATTATAACAATTTAACATAATTTAGGTAATCAAGTGTTCCGTATACACTGTAAAGTTACAGAAACAATACATTAAGTATTTACATTCCACCAACTAATGAGCCTGCCCAAGTGATGTATGCATACAAAGTTAAAAATACACACACAAAAATCAAAAAAGGTTAAAGGGATAAAAATCTCAGCCAACTGCGAGTTTTGTGAAAGGGACATCAATTCCACTCTGATATGTTTTGTCTTTATACCACTCTTAATTCCATGGCAGATAATGATGAACTTCTTCCGTCTAGATTTTCAAATAACCAGATCTGATATCAGCCATTACCGTTTTTTTATACCTAGTTTTACTTTTCCACTATTACTATTAGTTTGCTTGAATGAAGATGTTTATGAATATTTGCAGAAAAAACAATTTAAAATGGGTTTTTAAGGTTATAAAGATAAGTAAACAGAAGAAAAAATGAAACACAAATTTAGTTTGAATACATAATTGTTTGTTGGTTTCAATTAGCTCTAATTCAAGTATGTTACAACTTATCGAAGCAAAAGCAAAAAATATGCAATTTTTATTCTTTAAAATATAGTATAATAAAGCAACGTTGCTACGAATCAAATATCACTTTGAATGCTTTATTTAATTGCAGCACTAATATTTCCAGGGTGGAATTTACTCCTTCTTTGCATAATATTCTTATTTTGGCTGTTTAATTGAAGATACAGTCTATAATTAAAGCGCAATATTTTTCAATGATATTACAAAAATGAAAGTACACTTTCTGACAACACTTTTTGAAAAAGAAAATTCTATATTAGTTCAATCAGACACTTTATTCTTGATTTAAAATAAGTATGTTAATGTATTTATTTATATCTATTGATATTCTATATCAAAGATATTGACCATTATGTAATCTAAGTCTCGTTTAAAGGGGTGATGGCATTGAGTGGATATCCTATTAGTGGAGACGTTTATGCCTGGACAGCAGTCTTTGTACTACCTTTTAATTCGGCTCTGAATCCCATTCTTTACACACTCTCCGCCATAGTTGGAAAAGAGGTAAATTTAATCTTCTCGGTCATGTCCACGTAGACATTTATTGATGGCCTGACTTAATGGTGTCTTTATTTATTAATTTAGAAATATAACTAACGAATTGTGACAAAATAGTGGCAACGGTTGGTACATTGTATAGATAATAATAGAAGGGTTTAAGAGGTCACGTTCATGATACAAAGCACAATAACTTTGTTATGATATAGCTGTTAAATGTAATTAGTCTACATAAGAACTATGTAAAACATGTAATTCATATCAGACATGTAAAAAAAAAATTGTTGGGGGAGGGGGGATTTTATTAAAAAATGGTATAAATCTTTAACAATTTTCACGTGATTTTAAGTGAGTTGAATTTATTATTAAAAAGCCTTTCAACATTTGTCTTAGATCATGAACATATGCAAAACATATACTTAAAGCTGTGGCAGAACAGCTTACTGATGTTGATCACAAAAGCGTTAAAATCGTCAAAAATGTATTAAAGCTTTGTGGAATTGCTAGTTTGCCTTTGATTAATTACCGTGCAATTCAATGATGGTATGGTATGATAAATTTAGATCTATTAGAGCTACTTAGTTTTAAAAGAAATAAATATTGACTCGAAAGAACGACTCGAGCTCAAACCCATTTAATGACTAGAAAATGCAAGTCTTCCAACGCTAAGCCCAAAACCACCGAGCCTTTGCTCTTTTACTACTGGCACAGCCTCTTTTAGCTCTCTTTAACATGACACTGATAAACATACCTGTTTTACCTGATACTACAATAGAGAATTTTCCGATAACATTTACATTATCGTGCGATATTTATAAATGTTAATGTAAATGCGTTTTTTTATCATTACATTATATGTCTATGAGCAGATTATTATCAGATAAGACTGGACAAAAAGAACATGATTATGAACTATTCAAATAATCGTTTATTTTACGAAACAAGTCTTTCTGAAGGCAGAATCAATTATCTAAGAGGCATAACAATAATACAGCACACACTTAATTCTGAATAAGGACGCTCATTTATATGAATTAAAACGTAAAATGTACATTAATATGTTAGAATAATATTGACAATGACTAAATGGACGGGGTGGGTGTTTATAGCTTAAGCACTATTTTAAGTAAATACATTTTTGTAAATTGAACACTTTTATGAAAAATAAGTCACAACCGAGCATGTATTTCTGTTGTATTTACTTGGACTTGGCATATTATTTATAAACGGATCAGTTCACCGATGAAAAGTTTGCTTACAATGCAGCCTGCCCATACCTGCACTTGACTGTCACGGTATTCGTGGCCGAACAACATATCTAAACTCCCTAAGTGTGTGACACGGAGTCATGAAACAGCACAGTTGTGATATTCATTATGTAAAATTGTGCACCTGGGTTTTGTTGCTGCACCCATATAATGCAGAATGTGTGTCCTGGAATAAGTGAAAATCGGCATTTCTTTAAGGTTTCATCGCGCGCAACTCAAAAGTTGTTTGCCCTAAAATGTGTTATGTACATGTAGGATTTATAGTTGTAAACATGGGCCTTTTGACGAATGCTGATAAAGGCATAGTTATGGTCGTTAAATGAAATGATATGGTCATTTTCTAAGTTGGGTCGCGTATAACACAAAAAGGCACTAGATCTAGAGTCGTGACATCTTACAGTATTGGTGATCTTGATCTTAAGTTTTTCATCGAGGTATTGTTTTCGGTTCCGTCAATGATAGAGTTAGTGCCCTTGAATATGTTAGACTTTTTATTTTTTTATCTTCTGTCAAACACTCCTCTTAAAGTATTTTACCTTATGCTAAAAATATTGTTGTTTTGTCAATCAAGTTATGCTAGTGTTTGTCCAGTATCGGCAGAGCAATAGTCCAAACAGGGGACATCAGTGATGTATTGACCTATCTCTTTCATTATCTGTTTAAGCATCACCGGCAATGGTTTTTCGATGAAATACATGCAAATGACAAGAAATCGCTGTCGTCAAGCACCATGTATTTTAACGTGATAATTACCGTGTGCCTGTAAAATACAAATGAAACATTCTGCATAGCCGTTGTTTTACATTTAACTGCGTCATAACACCAAATAGCCTATCGTTGGCTGCTGGAATTTTTACACAATTTGACTAAAAATCACAATCTCTTGACAAAACTGACCAAGTATTGCAGTCAGGTCAAACAAAACTCCCTAAATTTTCAAATTTTTAAGTTAGGTACCAGTATGCATGGGATTCATGCTGGGTTCTTGGCAAGTTCACGATGGAAGAAATAGCACGGTCGGTCGGGCCTTTAAACAATCTAAAGAACAATAACAGTTTGCAATACATAAAGGTGGTGTAATTAAAGCAAGTTATGTAATTAATTAACTTAACTGAGAAACAAACGATTAAAGGACTACACTAAAAGGAAATATCATAAATCTAGACAGATTTTTAACAGTTGAAGAAAATGGTCCGGTAAATTTTGTCTCATGTAAAGTCATAACTAGATTTTACATGTTTATTTTATTAGCTGGTTTTTTTGTGAAGTGCATCTTATGTTTGTCATACAGATGTTTTATTTTAAACCTCCTCATGCATGTATTTCAGTATATTTTGATATAAAGATAAACTCGATACTTCATCAAAAAAAATCATTTTGTTGAGTTCTGTGCTCATTTATGCCTTATATGCATACTAAATGATAAATTAACAAATAAATTCTACAAAGTATAATTGAGCCGTATAAACTTAAAATAGCCGATAAACAAGCCATTTTAGGTAACTTCGACGACCCGTCTTTACCGAAACGTGGTCCTTTTTTTATTTGGTTAAGGCAAGATTGAATATAAGTTGCATGATGCATGTTATGAAGTAATTAAATGAAGACTTACATTGTAGTAAATGAGTTTTTATTTTCTATAAATATAGAAATTTAATCCAGATGTCAAAGAACAAGGCAGAATTCAAGTACAAAAAGGTAATAAGCTTTCCTTATCTTTGTTCTAACTCTAATATGTACGTTCTAAAAATAGTTCACCTGTTACAATCAATGTTGTGAACAGCGATTGTCCATCTTTCCCTGATTTAAAATTAAATCTTTATTGTTTGAAAGAATGTTTGGTTTGTAGCATCTCTTTTCCTAAACCTAGTGTTTATTACATGTACTTACATCATTTTCAAGATGTGTTCATTGAAGCCAGGAGCAGACATAAAATAAGAAACAAAATTGATTTCGTTGAAATAAATATACAATTAACTAATACATGTATATTTCAGCAAGCGTGCTTAACATATCCTTAATACTAATTAGGAAAGTTTGCTAATTGGTAACCATTAAATGGATGGCACTTTTGTCTGAAGGTATAAAACCCCTAATGGGCACCAATTCAAATCATTATAGGTTTAATATTTTCTTAATCTGTATCATTTCAAGGATTTAAAAACAATTTTTTAAGAGAAATGTACAGTGCAAAAACTCAGTTATAGGAATTTGAATAACCCTATCCCCATTTAGGAATTATATATAAAATAACATCACACGAGAGATAAAAAAAAAACATGTAGTTCATTTATTATTCAATAAATTTGTACAGATTTGGTATCAGAGTAACAAGAACTATATCTTCTTTCAGAAATTATACGCCATTTACCAAATTATCAACAAGTTTTTTAAAACTTTTATCAAATAGTATTGCAATTTTCATGTACTTTTTGGGTCATGTTTAATTTTCAACATCAAAGCTTTTAAAAAAATCAAGGTTTTCTAGAAATCGGGCATGACTTTTTGTATTTTTATAATTATCTATAGCATTTTGGGAACAGCATGCCTTTTTTATCTTTATTTCTTTATATCCTCCATCGGCGATTTTAGACGTGTCTGTAAGTAATAAAATCTTCAAATTAGCTTATAATCATGTGTAAAACAACATATCATTTCTTTTTACTCTAAAAACCATATAAACATATGACGAAAAATTGCAAAATAATGAAAACAAAGACAAAAAAGTAAAAAAAAAATGTTTCCGGCTGGATTTGAACCTACGCCCCCAAAAACCTCAAAAGATCTTCAGTCCAATGCTTCACAACCTAGGCTAGAACATTAAAATTGAAGAGTTACAAGTGGAGGTTTTTATTAGGAGCAATACGTAGAAGGCAAACAAGAAAATGTTATTTATGCCCTACGCAGTTTTTTAAGGCATATTGCAAGCGGCCACACGAATTAGTAAATCTATATGTTTAATCGCTGGGTAAATAAGAATTCTGTTACCATGATTTTCTTCAATGTAATTTATTACATATTAGAAAACAAGCCACCAGCCCCGTCCCTCATATATTTACATCCTTTAACAAAACAAGGTCTGAAGTACATGTATGACTCTTTGCAGCATAATAATAAATCAGGAATGTATGGTAGTAGGTAAAGTTTTCCTTTATGCTATTTATTTTCTGTACATATTGTGTGAGCTAATTTGCCGACACATCAAAAGCTCTGACAAACTGAATTATTTGAATACTAATTTTAAGGACATAACATTTTTTCTTTAGCAATTGGCGATGCAATTTTGCGATACGAAGGATTACAGCAATCAGTAAGAACGAAAACTGGCGTAAAAGAATGTAAAAGTGTGCAAGATATGATGACTGATAAAGATCGACTATCCGCCAATACTGTTATCGTGGCAAGCCTGTTGCTTTCAAGATATCTGAGTCTGCTACATGAAGCATCAGTCGGCTTAGATCGGCTAACTCCAGATTCAACCTTTATAATAATAAAGGGTAAAAAGGTAATAATAGGTTGCGCTGAAACGCATACTAGAAATGATAGCCGATTCGTCGGAATCATCTATTCTAAGTTCTAATCATAATACATTGCTCCATTATAATGCCACTCCATCCGTTTATTTGTTCTATTTGATTTTTATTGCACATATTTGGTTACTCTAAATGATTCCAGCTGACAGTGTATAATTAAGCTCACTGAAACGATCAAAAGTGATATTTTCTTTTACACTGATAAACAAAGAAACATAACTATTTCCTATATTTTGAGCTTCTTATAAGCATGACACGCTATTATATAAATTATCTGAGACATATCTTATTTTTTCTGAATATGAGTTTTGTTCTACAGAAACAGAAGATCTGCATCGTGTTAGATTCGAAAAAATCAATCGCAGATGATAAGAAAAAACAACATGATGAAATCTATCAGTTTGGAATAATTCTTCGACGTCTTCTGACAATGACGAAATAAATATTGTAGCCTTGTTTTTTGAAGAAAATATATAATTGTTTTGAATGGCCCCGATATTGCACTTAATACTCTACAACGGAAAAGACCATATCATGCTGAACAGAATGTTTCTTCAAGATAATACAACACTTTATAGGATTTTGAATATGGTAGCTTCCCGAGTAAAGTGATGAATCATTGCATACACCGAGTATATGATAACTCTTTAAAATGTAGATTTGTATAACAAACGCAAAGAACAATATTATCTTAATTGATATGTATGTTTTGTGTAGTAATTTGTCAGATTGCTATAACTATTTACCTATAAGGCATTTTTTACTGAATTGGAAAATGAGAAAGAGGTCTAAGACTAGCGTTTAAACAATATGGCGTTTTACCCGAGTTTAATACATGTGATTGTTTGCATGATAAATGGACATAGAATGTAATATATTTCAGTTTCAATGACGCTCAACGAAATTTAAACTGCAAATAATTCATCTACGAAATGTTGTTGAAACAAGTGTCATATAAGGTCGCCCCTTTTTTTTCAAATTTCTAGAACATTTGCGAGCTGAATAAGAGCCTGTACAAAACTGTTAATTAGACTTGACTATAGGCGTGACTATTACCCACATCAAAAAATGCAAACGTTAAAAAAGCAGCGTTCGTTTTTAATTTTCTGTTCAGCAATATATCTGATAGTAATATGTATCTTCCGGTGTTTCAACAAAAACAGGTTATAACAATAAGTATGACAAATTAAGTCAACTTTGTTCTTTTCACACGTGTGCATGAGTGTACACTAATTACGAACAAACATTTTTCAGTCTGTATGTACAGAATATAACCGCTAACCGAAACAAAACTTGTATTGACAAATGCTGTTTCGGCAGATGACGCTGATGCAGTAACCGGTATCAATGTTGTACTTTAATGTTTGGTGGTAACATATTGTTTAATTTTGTGTTTTTAATATAAGTAGATCTGCATTTATTTTTTTTATTTTTTTTTTTCAATTTATTTTTTTTATTGTTTCTAGTCAGGGCCGAACCTAGGAATTCTCCTCAGGTGAAACTGCTGTTACACCTGACAGGCGCAGGTTGGAGAGACAGATGCAGATACAATGGTATCCGTGCATCAGACCCTAGCTCTTTACGAACAGGCACTTGGTTCTTTTACGTGCCAAGTGTTTAGGGTACCTCTGGGTTTTTAACCAGTTCTCGACCACCGCGCAACCCGCGTGATCTGTCTTTCCTGCATAATTATAGTTTATCTAGGTTATGTGGTGTTTATTCATATATAAATGAGATATCTTATTTCGTATGTTACTATTTTAAAGTTTGAATAAGCTATATTTTTAGATTCTGAACGAGAGTCAGAGTGTTGGTTCTGTTCTTGCTTAGAACTGTTCGTTGTCGACCATATAGTAATTTAAGAAGTATTTATGGTAACTGTTGTCATGCTATTCTTGTAATGATTTCTATACCTGAGTTTAACAAGACAGCTGGAAGTTTCTGTTATATTCAATTTTTACGATCAACTCATAACACACAATCTCAAACCTTCAATACCTCAACGTTTTCGAAACTTTTGGGAACTATCTGTTGTTTGGATCTTCATATAACTAGGTTATCCGCAGAAAAGGGAAATGTATATGTATTTGATTTCCCCAATATTTTAGTAATACCAGTTGTTAATCTGATAACAAGTACCAATCATACGTTTAATTACTGAAGAATTGAGTAGTAACAAAAGTGAGTAATTATTGAATATATTAGCTACGCTGCTCGGAACGCCATCTTTGAACTAAAGACAACCGGACATAAACTATATTTAAAGAATGTAAAATGTAAAATGAAAATGGTTCAACCAGAGAAAGGCATTATATGTGTATTAATATTAATATGTCTTCACAGTTCTAATAACACCGTTTTCATTTTCATCTTTTCAAATATAATGCAGTAAATATGTTGTATCTCACATACCAATTTAAATTTCAGGAGAGATATAACAAAAGCTGTTTCAACTTACTTCTCAATCCTGTATATGTATTTGACTCTTGAATGTATGTGTATGATATCACGAAATGAAAATGATGGATTTCTAAACCATGAAATGAAATAGAATTTCTATTAATGTATTCAAAAGCTGATTACAACACATACACAGGCATACAAATGCAACGAATGTAGGGCCCGTCTTATCAAAAATCGTAACTTACGAGGTTTTTGCGAGACCCTTTTCTCGTAAGTCTGAAGATACGAGAATATTAACGATTCTCATAAAGTGTCCTATGAAAGCCCTCGTAAGACGGTAGATCGCATTTCTCGTAACTTTCTTGTTAGTACATTGATAAGACGGGCAAATTGTCATGTTTTTATCGTAGCAAGTTTGCCGCCCTTTCATATAATAAGTTACTTCATAAACTTACAAATAATGGGAAATTTATATAATCTGTTTACATAATTATTGATTTTCTTTTCTTTCCGTTTATCAATGTTATTCTTTTTTGTTACCGCTTTTAGTACGGGATGGGTTTTATTGATCAAACATGTTTTTTTCATTGACATTTAGATATATGCTTATTTTTACCCGGTGCAATTTGTTTCTTAATTCAAGTGATTGTTTGTTTGTATTAATTTTATCATTATTTCTTTGTATTATTTTTTTCGTTTTTTAGTTTACGTTCTTTGCATACTATTATCGTTTAACGCTACATCAGCAACAGTAATGAAAATATAAGACATTGTGTGCAAAATCATGCAAGAAATTTAGTTTTCAAATAGACCTAAGATAAGTCGCTTTAATCGAATTAACTCAAGCAGAAATAAATAAAAATTTAGATCAGTATGTAAATTGCTGTTAGCTTGTGTTTAGCCCACCATCAAGAAGTAACACTTAGTAAGACGAGAAATGTGCCTTTGAGCAATGTACTTTCTTAAATTTTGGTTGAGTCACAGCTCGAACT
Organism: Saxidomus gigantea; assembly: GCA_032359765.1. Classification (NCBI taxonomy): domain Eukaryota; kingdom Metazoa; phylum Mollusca; class Bivalvia; order Venerida; family Veneridae; genus Saxidomus; species Saxidomus gigantea. The sequence continues at coordinate 5,727 of JAUMHA010207156.1, read as the reverse complement.
GGCTCAAATATAGCGCGTTAAATGTTGTTATAAGTTATTAACCAATACTAAAGTGAGGCGAAAATCAAGGAAAACTGATCACACCCTCTTGAAAGCCGTTTTTTCCCGAAATATATACATGTCAATGAAATACTTGTATTATAACTGTCATGAGAACTACATCAACAGATGAAATATATAAAGTATTCCATATACAACATCCAACATAACCACCATACTTATACATAGAAGAATGAATTCTACAACTATGCGAAATAGTAGAGAATAAGGTACAAACTTTACCTTATTAATAACATATTACAAAATGAAATGCATATTTACAGACAAAGATTCATTAAAAAAGAAACTATGCTATCAAATAGGCTGGCGGCTGCAATTAAATGTAGATGTACCCCAGCCACACGATTCTTTAATTCTGAGTTAATCTAAACATATCCTGTAATCTATATTTGTATCGAGATTTATAAAAATATTATGCCCATTTGTATTTAATCCATGTGAAGTGTTTAATTGATAAAAACTATTCAAGTTAGAATGCAGACAAGGCTATTTGACCCAATTTTAGCAATTCAAAGGGTTGTAACTTCTGCTTCTCTTACAAAAGCAAACTGGTTTACAAGTTCTGTAAAGATGTCACGCCCCTACACATTTTACCAAGACTTATTGACGATTGAAAGAAAACTACTTTAATGATTAGAATAATACTCCCCTAGTTCCCTAGTTACATTATGGAAAGGGCTTATTTGGCCACATTTCAGCACAGTATCTCCTTCATTCTTGGGGCTAACTGGCTATTATAAAGCTTGACCGAAATAATGTGTCCATACACATTCTGACCTAGTTTGTTTATGACTTGATACAAACTATCTAGATTTAAGACCAGACAATGAAATGAACACCAACATTCACTCCAGGTAATCAAATCAATACGCCCGGTCTTGGGACAGCCGTATGAAAAAGAGCACAAGCACAGTGACCCATTAAGCCCGTCGTTTTTGTGCTATTTCTTTAAAAAACACTTTTTGTATCATCCATACACAAGGTATGAAATATTGGCAATTATTTTTAAATGGCAGCAATTAAAGTATTTCAGTTCTATCCCAGTAGGGTGATCTATTCATTTTTTCATTTGTTTTTCCTTACAAGAAAATATTATTTTTTTACGACTTTTATAATGCATTTCATTTTTAAAGCATTTTTTGTGAATATCATAAATGTGGACATTTGGCTATTCTTAACCACATTGATAAAGGGTAAAATATATACCAAACTAACCGATGTACATGTAGTATCATTTTCGTCACGGACACGATATGTTTGAAACTGGTGTGCCGATCTTTGCCACACGTTCACGATTTGGTTACTGACACTCCGTGCTGCAGGGAGCACACACTCGAGCAACAGTATATCTCGAGTTAAATGTGCATTCTTTACATCTTTCACGGTTAGCATTTTTACCATCCGTCGTACAATCTTGATGAAATGAAATCCTGGTACAATGTATGCACTTGAAACAAGTTATCTCGTCTCTATTGTCCAACTTATGACAGCACGTTTTGGACTGAATGTCTGAACTGCTATCACAGTAGTTCGAACAAAGAATAACATATTTAATCAGAGCTAAAATAATCTTTTCCGTTCCGGATGAAGTATTTCCTCCAAAGACTGTCACCTCAACCACGAATACTTCACTTCCATGTCGTTATTTGTTTACTTTGAAATAGATACGAACCCTTTTAATGCTAACTTTGATTGGGAATTAAACTTGTCTTTTTAAAATATCAATGTCACATGACCATATAATGTTATGTACGGATAAACTTGCAATTTAAAGAAATAATAAAATTTACACATGTATATACTGTCATTGATAACATAATTCCGACTCTGGAGTAATCCAACACATTATCAACTAGTGACCCTTACATCTTCTGTAAATACAATCAATTGTTATTCGTATCTGGTGTGCTCACTTCTGTCATATCCATTTAAATACTATTAAAGTCTAAGTCTTCCCTTCTCAGTATATCAGTCTGTAAATACATCAATACAAAATATTTGAAGTCGCCATAAATATCCAAATACTTTTACTGATATACTTCAGGATACAAGTTCTGCACGGTATAACTAAACTAACATGTATTCATAATTAGAAAAAATATTAGAATTTCATCATTTTCAAATCGATTTACAACTATTCAATGTTCGTGACGCTGACGTAGATGCGAATAAAATGTTCGTGGACATTGAACACGCGTGTAACATGTGTTGTAGGCTCACTAGCCTCAAGTCGACCTAAAACAATCAAAAGTTGCGCAAATTAACTCCTGGTTTGATGAGTTTAAATGAAGGTAGTGTAACGTGAATGATGGATATGTCTTTTCAGCATTTGACATCTAAAATGACCCTTGTTGTTGAGAATATGGACATGGAAACCAACTTTTCTTGTTAATTAAAGTGATTACGAGCAACTATGGACAAGCTTTCAGACTGATACAAGGAAATATCGAATATCAAGTCCATGTTTTACTGAATGACACTTATTCGTATAAAATGGCTAAGAAAGACAGTTAAATTAGCATTTTATGACTGCATGTGCCCTATCCCAGTTCTATGTACAGAATTCCTGACCAACAAATCAACAAAGAAGCTCTTCGCTGTGCAAGTTAAGATAATTTGTTTCTATTTGTTCTATACTGTTGCTATGAACGGTTTGTAATTATTTCATTTCGAAATAATAGCTGTATCATACATGTACCAGGTATGTTAATATAAAACTAAAAATGATCAGTTACTACATGTATTTTCAAATCTGCTGTTCCCTCTGTACTTGACTATATTTGGTTTATATTGCTCCTCTGGAGCCAATTTCGTTAATTGTCTACATTCCAGTCAATAATAAAAATATTTTTTCCTTCTTTTGTCATGGGTAAATCTTATGATGCATGTATATGCTACCTCCCTTTAAATTAAAGTTGGTTTATCAGCATTTACCTAGTGCACGTGGTTGTAAACGTCATACCAATTGTAATTTAGTGAGACAATCCCTTTTTTTATCTCTCATTCACTTACGGTTTATTTGTTTATTTAGTTACCATCTATATAATTTTTAATTTACATTATTTTTCATAGGTTTTGAATAATTAAATTGAGTTATGCTAAAAACCGTTTTAAGTTGATGTAAGCTCCTTTGATATGCGACTTTAATGTCTAACATACGATTTAAGATCACCTGAGCAGCCAGCTTTATTATTAAACACCATCTATTGTCCGTTTGATTTCTTGTCAAACCTTGCCATAATTTCGTCTCTTTATCCAACATTTTAAAAAGATTCTAAATAGTTACCTACACGGGGTAATCGGTGCTTTGTGTGATGTATGTAGCTATATCAACATATATATGGGTTAAAATGCTAGAATTTGAAGAAAAAAAAATTGAGTGACTGTATACTAAGACACATGATTTTCTAAACCAAGAGGTGACCCAGAAATAACCAGACTGTTTCTTTTACTATTATATAGATTGCAGAAGCAAAATTGAGACTTTCCCAATACAATCTTTGTTCTGCTATCCTTTATATATTCATTCCATTTCATTTGTAAAAAAACATTCAAAATGCGAACACTTTCTATTCATAATGTTACATGCGTTTTATCCACCTAGTGTTGAATTTCTGCTTTATGAAACTGTTCTTGTGCTGTTCAATATTACTGTACTATAACTGTTCCAATGTTTCATCGTAACTCATTGTGGCCCGCTTGTCACTATCATCAACATCCTCGGTTGCTTAAATTAACGTTGCGTCTGACAATCTATAACGCATATACAAATGTACCCTATCGCATCTAATAAAATGAACTTTGCCTCTCAAATCGCAGATTCCGGTCGTCATTTGTAGAAAACATAGGCACACAGTTGTTCTTAAAATGATCATGAACAAATTTATTCAACTCGATGGGTGTTCAGTAGAACACTTGTGTCGCCCTCATATACTTTGTCAGAATAACGCTTTTAAATATGACCTTGACCGACAAAAATGGCCATCACACGACCCTTTTGTCATAAGCAATACAACTAAGAAGTTTCATGTAGAAATGTTTAGAAGAGGCAAAATTAAAGCTAACGCTAAGTTTTCTTTACAATAAACTACAAGAAGGGATATTTGGCGGCAAAGCGACCGCTTTGTCATAAGCAATGCAATTTCAAAGTTTGATGTAAAAATCGTCCAAAATGGCAAAGTTATAGCCAACGTTGACACAAAAAAGTACAAAGACGGGCATTACTATGTCAAATATGACCTTGAACTACAAAATTTGGTGGCATCACAACTCTTTAGCCAAAGCAATCCAATTTGAAAGTTTGAAGAACATATCTTCAAAAATGGCAAAATTATAGCCAACGTTAAGGTTTTGTGACAAACCGATGAACAGACGGATCAACCGACGGACAAAGCGATCCCTTTGTATCGCTTTTTTCCCGAAAGGGCGGCACAGAAATATGGCTGTCTCTCAGACCAAGTGCAATAAAGTGCAAAGGTGATATTGCGTTTGTTTTGCTGGTGAGTATACTAATGACAATGGCAGGATCTATTTGGAAGATTTCATTTTTATCATCTTTCACGTTCTTGAAACAAGATTATAGTGATGTTTTGTGCAATGGCCTATATGACACAAGGTAATGACTGTTATGCGTGGCTCAAAAGTTAACACCAGAAACGCACACGAATTACAAACAACTTCAACAATTACTAATTATTCGGTCAAGCTCCCAGGTCAGTTGTAAGACGGTTACTTTTCCTTCCATGTTTCTGATGTATCTAAGTTTGTAAACGATGTATGACAAATTAATGTTACATGTACGAAAAAATCGGATGAAAATCTGAATAGTTTTAGAAATGTAGCAACAGTCCGGTTAATTCTGGATCACCCCTCGTAAATATTCATAGAGGAAACCTTCGGTTTCATCTCCCTTAAAAAATACTGTTCAATTTATACATAATTATGTTTTGAATGATACCTTTGTGAATGTCTTAGAGAATTCAAAACCAAATCGACTGACAGTTTTCTAGTTTTTTGTTTTTCGTAAAAGATTCTGAAAGACAGATTTTTTTCTAAAGGGGCTGTTAAATGTACAACTTGTTTTAAGGAATTTTCAAAAAATATATCACAAACATACCGCCATAGTTTGAGTTAGTAAGTTTTATCAGTTGTGCGTTACATTGTATAATGCAATCACTCTCTTAAACCCCAAAGATCATGTTCCTTTGACTATGACACTTTGAGTAGATGAAAGCGTTACCAGTGAGCCATTGCGGCTCGTCTTCTTTATTTCTTAGTTTTGCCCAAACAGTGAATTTGGCACTAACTTGTTCCTTAATATCAGAGAAAAGAGGGTAGGTTAGTGATAGGGCTAGGTATATAATGGGTTAATCAGCTGGAGCAGACAGCTCTGTATAATCATTGTCCAGTAACTCCACCCAGCTGAATTTTCCAAATGATCTTGTCAATCACACATCTTTAAAGTATCATTTATAGTTTGTGTGGTTACTCACTGAAAATATGTCCGACTGAATAGCAAACAGTGCAGATTATGATCAGAACTATTTGCCGCCAAAAGTGTAAGAGTTAGTTACAACACTTGTAGCATCCACGTTATCAGAACTATTTGGTCGTTTATGCTAGAAATTAATTCCAATGTATTTGAACTTGTTAAATGCCATTTTTCAT